>JASDQU010737666.1:13826-25100 GCA_032191745.1 Picea mariana
CACATATAAATATATTTGATATGTATATGTTATCTATTTTAATAACATGTGATCCATATCAAATATATATTGTTACATATATATCTTTTGGTTGACTCATTGAATTTCTCCTATGCCAAACATTCATCAAAATATGTTCTTTTCACTATATTAAGGGATTCTACAACTAGAAATTGTCTTTATTGGACAATACATCTTCTCTAGATGTCTTAGTATAACCATAAAAAATCCAATTTAATGGAGCATTCTTCCTCCTAGGTTAATTCCCCCTTGAATTTGAAAATAAGACTTTCAGATAATTCTTTCAACAAAAGGCATTCTCTGTTCTAGCATACTTGAATTTTTGAATATAGACGAGGGCCTATTGAGATGAATTGAGAGACTAACTATAAATATATGAGGGTAAATCTTGATTGGATATGACACTCCATATTTGTACTCTTGAAATCAAAACTAGATGGTGCTTGATCACATGCAGAGCAATCTACCCATACCTTATTTACTTCAGATAATTTCCCTTTGTGAAATGTTTTCAAGAATATAATGAACTTCATAGACTATAATATTATTCCAATACATGTCCCCTTTCTTCAAAAACAAAAATTTATTTATTTTTAAATAAATCGTTTTCATCGCAATTTGGACGAATAATAGAAATCCTGTGACGAATTTGCTATATAAACCACGATCGTTTTCGTCGCAATTTCAACGCCCAATAGAAATCCTGTGATGAATTTTCTATATAAACCACGATCATTTTTGTCACAATTTCGACGCCCAATAGAAATCCTGTGACGAATTTTCTATATAAACCACAATCATTTTCTTTGCAATTTCGACACCCAATAGAAATCCTGTGACGAATTTGCTATATAAACCATGAAAGTTGTCGTCGCATTTTCGACGCACAATAGAAATCCTGTGACGAATTTTCTATATAAACCACGAAAGTTGTCGTCGCAATTTCGATGCCCAATAGAAATCCTGCGACGAATTTGCTATACAAACCACAAAAGTTCTATAGCAATTTCATCCCTATATACCACGTTGTCGTCGCGCTAGCGACGAAAATTTGGAAAGTCGGTTCATCGCAATGTTTTCACTTACTTTTCCTATATTGTCGAGTGTGCGACGATTTCCCTACTGTGTCACTCTTTTGACGAATTCTTCACTTAGTCATATTGGCGACGATATTTCTTTTTTTTTCGCAATTGTGACAACTTCCCTATGGTCGTTGCTCTTGCGACATTAATCCAAGTTCGTCGAACTTGCCACGCCACATGAAATGATGTTTGAGAGACTCAAGAGTCATCACAATATCCATGACATAACGTCGCAAGAGCGTCGAAATAACTGTCACAAAATGACCCAAATTTGCTAGTGCATTGGGGTCTTATGATATTTTGATTGGAATGGATTGGTTGGACAAGCATCATGCTATCCTAGATTGTCATAACAAGACATTTACATGTCTTGATGGAAATGGAAAACAGAGCACTGTGAAAGGAGTTCCAAGACCCATCTCTATAAGGGATATTTTAGCCTTACGGCTAAGAAGATGTTTTAGGAAAGGATGTCAATTGTATGTAACTCACGTGGAAGAGCCAGATAATACAAAAGGGCCAAGCCTCGAATATTTCTCGATACTACATGAATTTGAATATGTATTCCAAGAAATACCCGGATTTCCACCAAGAAGGGATATATATTTCTCAATTGATTTAGTGCCAGGCGCTGCCTCGGTGTCAAAAACACCTTACAAAATGAGCACACCAGAGTTAAAAGAATTACAAATGCAGTTGGAGGAATTGTTGAAGAAAGGGTACATATGTCCAAGTGTTTCACCTTGCGGAGAACTAGTATTTTTTGTCAAAAAGAAGGATGGAAGCTTGAGGCTGTGTATTGACTTCCGACAACTGAACAAGTATCCTCTACCCCGAATTGATGACCCCTTTGATTAGCTAAGAGAAGCAAAGATATTTTCAAAAATTGACCTAAGGGAAGGATACCATCAGGTAAGAATCAAGCAAGAAGACATTCATAAGACAACCTTTAGGACCAGGTATGGGCATTATGAATTTGTAGTGGTGCCATTTGGACTGACCAATGCACCAGATGTATTCATGTGCTTAGTGAATGGCATATTAAGGAATTATTTGGATAAGTTTGTCATAGTATTCTTGGATGACATACTTATCTATTCTAAGTCTAAAGAGGAGCATGAAAATCACTTAAGACTGGTATTGCAAGTACTGAGAGAACATCAGTTGTATGCCAAGTTGAGTAAGTGTTCTTTCTATCAAAAGAAGATCCATTAGTTGGGACACATTATTTCAGAGCAGGGCATAGCAGTAGATCCAGAGAAGATCGAAGCCATTAGAGGATGGTCAACACCCATAAATGTGTCAGACATTAGATATTTTATGGGATTAGTTGGCTACTATAGAAGGTTCATAGTAGGGTTCTCTAAGATTTCTCATCCCATCACTTCTTTGCAAAAGAAGGGAACTAAATTTGAATGGACACTCAAGTATGAAAATAATTTTAATCTGTTGAAGGAATTACTTACTAGTGCACCTATGTTAAAGATTACTGACCCAAATGAAAGTTTTGTGGTATGTACAGATGCATGTAAGGAAGGACTTGGGGGAGTCCTCATGAAAAATGTACATTTCATTGGATATGAGTCCAGAAATATTAAGGAACATGAGAGGAACTATGCCACACATGACTTGGAACTTGCTGCCATTGTTCACGCCTTGAGGCTGCAGAGGCATCATCTCATGGGGAAGAAATTCAAATTAAGGACAGACCACATTGGCCTGAAGTATCTTTTTGAAGAACCAACCTTGAATGCCAGACAAACAAGATGGCTGGAATTTCTAAGTGAATATGACTTCGATATCAAGCATATCAAGGGAAAGGAGAATAAAGTTTCTGATGCACTTAGTAGAAGAGTGCATATCATGCATGCTACTGTTGTTAGTATGCATCAGTCAGACTTGAAGAGCATAGTTTTAGATGGTCTTGTTACAGACCAACATTACCTACAGGTAAAGGAAAACTTACAGCAAGGAGATGTACAACAAAAAATAAAGGAGTATGAGATAAAGGAAGACATACTACTCATGCATAAAAATAGAATTTATGTTCCTAGTTTTGGAGAATTGAGGAATTTGGTACTGAAGGAAATGCATGATGTTCCTTATGTTGGACATCTCGATTACCAGAAAATAATTACACCAGTAAGAAGCCAGTTCTTTTGGATGGGAATGAAGAAGCATGTTGCTGATTACATCGCTAGATGTATGGAATGTAAGAAGGTGAAGGTCGAGCATAGGAACCCAACGGGTTTGCTGCAGCCATTGCCAATCCCAGAGGAGAAATGGGAAGTGATCACCATGGATTTCATCACAGGATTACCCAGAATGAATAAGAAACATGATTCAATCATGGTGGTGGTTGAAAAATTAACAAAGGATATTCATTTTGTGCATGTGAATACAACGCATACATCGAATAATATTGCAGAAATTTTGATGAAGGAAATTGCTAGGTTTCATGGGATACCTAGGACAATCGTCTCAGATAGAGATACGAAGTTTACCTCCAATTTCTGGAGGGGATTGTTTAAAGGATTTGGCACAAATATAAAATTTAGCACAACATATCATCTCTAGACAGATGGGAAAACAGAGAGAGTCAATCAAATAATTGAAGACATGCTGAGAATGTATGTCATGGATAAGCCATCTAAGTGGGAAGATTACTTACACTTGGTTGAGTTTTCATATAATAATGGGTATCAGGCTTCATTGAGAATGATCCCATTTGAAGCCTTGTACGACAGGAAATGTGATACTCCAGTAAGCTGGGACAACCCAACATAGAGTGGTACTTGGGCTGGAGTTGCTCAAGGACATGGAAGACCAGGTGGTCAAGATCAAGCATAATTTAAAGGCAGCTCGGGATAGACAAAAAGTTTATGCAGACAATAACATGACAACTAGAGAATATAAAGTAGGGGAGCATGTACTTTTGAAAGTGAAGCCCAAGAAAATCTCTTTGAAGTTGGGTAGTTGTACAAAGCTAGCAACCAAATTCTGTGGTCCATTTGAAATATTGGACAGAATAGGGCCAGTTGCATACATGCTTGCATTGCCTACTTCCATGAATGAAAATAATGTATTTCATGTCTCTTTACTAAATAAATATGTACATGATCCTAACCATGTTATTGATTGGCGTTTTATTCAGGTAGAGACAGAGGGAGATTTTCAGGTTCAACCAGTGCAGGTATTGGACATAAAATTTAAAATGCTCCGGAATCGAGCTATAGAGTTGGTAAAAGTTCAGTGGACCTGCTACAGTCCTGAATATGCTACCTAGGAGCATGAAGATGCCATGCGAGCAGAGTACCTGCAGCTTTTTGAATAAATTTGAGATTTTGATCTCTATTTTATATATGCACTGAGGACAGTGCCAAAATAAGGGGGAGGGGATGTAACACCCCAGGTTTTGAACCCCCATTTTAAATAATGTATTGTTACAATGCTAAGAGGCTAGAGTGCCCAAACAATTATTAAAAGGCTAGTGTTCACAAGACATGTAATGTTTTTGATCATTATTACTAATAAATACATGGATGGCTGCTAGACAGACAAGGACTAGAGTTATAGGGGGCTATGATCCACAAGAGAGGGGGCTTGAGGGGATAAGTGTTTATTCCTATTCTAATTACCCTTTTTGTCTAAGGGAGGGGATCAATTACATGAGCTTCTTGGGGAAGGCCAGGAGGTTCTTGATTCCCCACGAAGTTACTTAAACCCGCCTCTGGTTTGATGGGAGGGTTGGTTGTTGGACTAATGGCTTGTTCACTAATTTCATGTACATTCATTCATTTCCCTCATGCACTTCCATTCACTCACTTACCCATCCATTGATCCATCCTCACCTATGTCTTGGCTTGGAAAGGGAAAGGAACTGCTGAGAGTTAGCCACATGATAGTTGGATGTAATGGTTGCTGGTGCAATCCAGCCATGACCTGGGACATGCATGTCTGAGATGCATTGGTCTGTGTCCTGTTTTTCTCACAACTACGAGTCCTGAGAGTTCCAGCATCGATATTCTGGACCAGCTGTGCTGGAGGCCCCAAAATAAAAGGAGAGGGACTTCCTAAGGGATTGCATGGCAGAGAAGGGTGGAGGTCCATTCTCTTGGGCAGTACAGGCTGGGTAGAAGAGAGTTGGGTACTTGGATTGTTGTGGGTGTTGGGAAACCTATGAGAGCTTGAGAGATGACTGGTTTGGGAACCCAAGTACACTCTGGAACTGTTCTTGTGGATTCATAGCCCTGGCTCGGGGGTGACACTGCTGTTGAGATTTGGAGCAGTGGTGTCTACGGTTGGGTGGAACATCCTTGGTCTGAAGCCAGTTGGTGTCACCTTTCTATAAAGATAAGTGCTCTTTGTTGTGATATTATTATCTGTGTATGAATGTATTCTGATGTTTATTTTAATTATCATTTAACTAAATCTTAGATTATGCATGCTTGTTGGATATTGTTGTGCATGTCACTAAATCTTGTATCTTATGCCTTCTTATTAATGAAATAAGGTATCAGTAAGGGTACGTAGTCCAAGGGTGGGCTTGAAGGTAGAATGCTCTGGCCTGTGGGTGGCTGGGGATGTTACAGACCCCCCCCTCAGGATTCTCATAATATAATCTTATATCATGTTGCTCACATTGAGTCCATGCACTATGTGTCCATTGCCACTAGTCATGCAACATCCACTCCACCCAACAGTGATCCCATCCATCTAGAACCACCTTCTGACCACTTGGGATTGGAGGATGGGTGGATTCATTCATCCTTGGGGGAATTCATGCATATTTCTTCCCCCAAACCCAAAAGAAACCATTAACTCTCAACTACATTATTCCTAGAAGACGAAGAATTCTTTGAGGCCACTACTTTATTCAATGATTCTAGTGATAACATCCATCTAGGTTCTCCTATCCACTATTGGTAGGGTCCTAACAATTCAATTGTTTCACCCTCTAATATTATCTCCCTTGATAAGGTCATTAATCCCTATCAAATAAGATCATCTCTTGTCATTGATAGGGATACCAGAGACTCCAGTTCCATGATGACCAATCATTCCAATATAGGATATTTTTCCACACAGTTTAAAGTCCCAACCCCCCCAATAGATATTACACAAAATAAGGGATTCGATACACTGTTTCAAATCCTCTTTTGTGGATGTTCAACTTTAAATTGCCTACTATTTTACCTTTGCTCCATAATCTTGGGTATTTGGCAACAACCCTTCCCCCAATCCTCATATCACAATACAGAGGGAAGTACCACTTCCCACCTTGGCCCCATAAGACCTACCTCTCAACCCACTAGCTCACATCATACCATTCATGGGAACCATTATAGCACCATCTTGTGTCCAGTGCCCCCACACATCATGCAATTAGAAGCCACATGGCCTAATAGGAATGACCCACCAAGATGGTTCATTACTTTTTGTGGCAAGGCCCCATTAGCCTTGGTCATTTGTAGTTTATCCCCATTGGGAAACATGGCCTCCCTCAGGGAGCACCTTTTTCAGGAACCCATGATTCTCTAACCTCCTTCGAGGAGTGCCTTTTTTAGGAACCCATTGTTTCATGGCATCCCTTAGGGAGTGACTTGTTCAGGAACCTAAGTTTCCTCGACCTCCTTCAAGGAGGGCCTTTCTCAGGAATCCATTGTTCCATGGCCTCCCTTAGGGACTGCCTTTTTGGGGAACCCATGGTTCCCCATCCTCCTTCATGGAGTGCCTTTCTTAGGAACCCATCATTCCTTGGCCTCCATTAGAGATTGCCTTGATTGGGAACCCATGATTCCCTGACTTCCTTCAAGGAGTGACTTTCTAAGGAACCCATTGTTCCATGGCCTCCCTTAAGGAGTTTCTTCTTCGAGAACCCATGATTCCCCGACCTCCTTCAGGGAGTGCCTTTCTCAGGAACCCATCGTTCCTTGGCCTCCCTTAGGGAGTGCCTTTTTTGGGAACCCATGGTGTTACAMCCKAGAGTAAGAACCTTATACTTMTTCCTCATCATCATGCTAACYACCCCATTATGGACTCCTACATCATGTTCTTGGTTACATTAAATCAACCTCCGCATTATCATTAACCCTCCATATAATCCAACATCAATTGCCCATCTGCAATTTCATCCTCCATCCATCTACCTGGTACATAAACCCACTCATGGGGCCCCCACCATTCATCAATTACATTCCCCTTCTTGTGCCCCATGAGGCCAGGACGTTCTTCACTCGGGCACCTGTTTCTATATGTGTTATTTCAACCCAATTATTCTTTATTTATTTGGTAATAGTATAAATAACATTTCAAATTTCAGCAGGTAGAATAGATTTTTTTCATCGCAATTGGTGACATCTTTTTCCTTGGCACACAACAACCCATGTCGCCCTTGGTTAGGGAATTTCATTTTCATCACCATATCTACAACATTATCCCTATCATGGACAAATATTGACTATCACCGACACCCTTCTCCAAAATATCTGTATTTTTACCTTTCATCCACTCTTTTGCAGTCTCACCCATTCAACATAGTTTACCTAATATATGGTCATCCCCCTGACACCATATCATGTTTTACGGTTGCTGCCATCATCCCATTTTCCCTCACCAAGGGAAATTCTTACATCCCATGCCATTTGAGCTTCGTCCATGTCACCATTTCATCCATCTTTTCCTCCATACAATTCCTGACACCATTTTGATCAAATCGATGTCAAGAAGCCCTTTACTTCTTATAGTCGTGCCCCCTTCCTTGTCGACATTAGCACAAGTTTCTAGTAAGGTGGAAATATCTTGGCTCTAATTCCACTATCAATGAGCAGTCTCAGATGGCACATAAAGAGTCCTTATTTCTTTCTGATGTCGTTGATCCCCATAACATTAGACTCCAATAAAGTTTCATGTTACAATGGGTCTTACTATGCGACCGTTGCAGTTTTCAGTAGCATTCGAAGACCTATGAATTTGATAGTCCATCAATGCCTATGAGTCATTCACCAATTGATTCAGAGCTAGTTCATTCCACAGAATGATCATATTTCATTATTGATGCCCCGAGGGTGATGCATATATCCATTTCATCAAAATTTTTTTGTTACACTCATATTGTTTTGGTTTCATGAGACAATCATTGGGAATTCCCGCCTTGTTTGTACAAAGTTACAGCGTTACCTTTCGGTGTTCAGAGAATTTTGACACGAATATGAATTCCCTCTTCCTCTGATGGGACGTTCTTACAATCCATCTTCAACAATAGCTACAACTTTCCTATTGGTACAAAAATTTCAACAGAAAGAAACATTAATGTATTTCGGCTATACGTATGCTCCTAACCTCACACATCATGGGGCATTTGTTATCACCAAAAAATTGCTCAAGAAAATACAAACTATGGATGAAAAACCCATCACAACATACTACCAATAATTATGGAAGGATCACATTCAATTTGGAAAGATACCCACAAAACTATGCAAAAAATATCATGAATTTCCGCTCACATTCAACAAAGACAATGTGTGCACATCCGCATGGGATAACACAACGTACAACACACACAATGTGTGGTCCACGCGACTGATAATCAGGAAACCCGCACGGATGCAGAAACGACACATTGATGATTTTGGTCGAGCCTCAACCACTTCTGGGATGAATTAGATCTTGACCATACCCCAAAATATCCCTAAAATTCCACCTTGGGATCAATGAAAGGGATGGGAGGTACCTACAAAGGCCTCCCATTCACTCTTGTAACTAGTTGAAAAATATATTTTCATCCTCCTATAAATAGAGGATCATTGTATGCAAAAAAGAAGAAGAGTCCATAGCATTGTTATGTTGTTCATAATTCTCTTGGAGAAATCCATCTTTCCTTTGAGCCATTAGTTTTGAGATAGTGTAGCATTGAGCAAGATTTATACCTCTTGTGAAGTTAAGCTTTGGGTATTTTTCACCATTGTAGACTCACCATTGGAGAGTGATAACTCTAGTGTTTGAGGAATCAAAGGACCCTCCCTTATGAGGAATAAGTGATTCATTGTCCCATGTTTCTCCTTGATGCACTCAATTCGAAGATTTAGTTCTATTGGGTAACCATTTCATGTGTTCAATTTCGTGCATCACTTGTTGATGCTAGTTTAGTTTGTTTCGTATTCTTAGTTTCTATTTGCTTATTTTATATCTTGTTTTCTAACTTGCAGGTCCACTAACTTGCTAACCATCTTTCTGTTATGCCTTGTTAGCTTACCAGGGTAGTTAAGGGACTCTCTTTTTCTCACCCTTGTGATCAAAAGCCCCAAACACTAATGTTGTGCTTCTTCATTGTTGCTTCTAAATTTTCCATCTTCTTAAAATATTTGTACTCATCATGGCCGCATTTCCCACAAAAGTTGCAATGTCTGCCAATCTTCTTAATTTTAGATTATGCTCATTTGTCACTATTAGGAGCGAAAGCTAGCTTAGAGGGTTTGGTACGTTTGTTTTGCTTGTTGTTGTGGTGAGGATGTTGCTTCTTGGGATTCTCAGATTTATCTTTCTACTAGGCCACTAAGGCTTTGTTGTATGTACCTGTAGTGCTAATCAATCCAATTTGTAGAAACTTATCTTGCTCTCGAATTAGAGAATCACAAAAGGACTCAAGAGAGGGTTTTTTATAAGCACTCCCTAACGCTTCTCTGGTGGCATAAAAGGTAGATACAAAAATAGAATATGCACTACCAAGCTTAGAAAGAATGACATATATGCATCTATCTTCTGGTAGATCTATTTTGCATTCTACACATAAAAGTCTAAGTGTTTTGAACTTAGATAAGTAATCTTCAATGAAAGGAAAATCATTTGGACTTAAGGTCATTAATTGATTCTACAACTAGTGGGATCGAATAATATTGTGTTTACCAAAAAAAATTTCAAGATTTTCCCAAGCGTCATGAGGGTCATTAATTCCTTGAAGGTGAAACCTTAAATCAAAGGAGATAGGCATTTCGATTGGTCCACATGCTTCATCATTCTTATTTTCCCATTTTAATTTATTTTCAACATCAGTGGGTTCTAGTTCTTTCCCAATGGTAATTTAGTACAATCCTTTACTTTTTAATACATCCTCCATATGGTATTTCCATGCGAAGTAGTTGGTACTGGTAAGCAAAAGATCACTAGGAGATGTTGTTAGGGACCTAACCTCCCTAACCCCTCACGTAGGTAGAATAATATATTTTCCATGTAATAAAGGCTGATATTGATAAGGCATAGTAATAAGGAAGAATAAGTCATATGTAAGAAGACCTAATAGAAGCTTCCGCTTCTAGAAAGATATTCCTCTAGATTGTTCTTTTGGTAGATGGATTTAGTATAAATAGGAGTCAATGGCATTAGCAGTTTTTTTTCTTGAGAATTATTGTAATAGAGCGTTGCTCTGCTAGAGGTTGCCCCTTCGAAGAGGCAAGTGAACATTGTTTCCTATCAATAAAGGTATTATTTTGGTGTCGTGGTTTCATATATTGTGTTGTTCCGCTATTATTCTCTGCAATATTTCTATTTTCTGCTATTATAATAGATATGGTACCTTACAAGTGGTATCAGAGCACTTTCCTTAGCTAGAATTGTGGGTTATTTTTTTCAAGGTAGAGACATGTTCCAACGTCTTAAAACTACATATATTTTTCGTTCAATGCATAAATCTATAGTCGGGGAAGCATATACATAGGAACTACAAGTGGTTCTTAAGTGCACATTGTTGGCCACCCTAGTAACCCATATTGGTATCCCTTCAAGTGGTAGCACATCAGAAAACACATGTATACGGATTGGCCTAGATATCTTGAATCCCTCTATAGATAAACTAATCGGTCGCCTGACTACTATAGTGCCTATGAGAACATCACTCGGGAAGATACTCTCTATTACCTGGGTAATTGGGTAGTACAAGTAAGGGTATAGTCTAGCCTCCTTAGTTGGTTCCCTGAGATATTGGTCAGAGTACTATAGTTCGACCTTGCACGTATATCAGAGAGATATAACATAGGGAAAACCCTTGTCTATAGGAACCCTCAGCCCCCTCACTCTTGGGACGAAAACATAACAAAAAAAGAGGAACAAACAAGTTGTATTGTCGTGCAACCTTTCCCCCTGCATTCATATTGAAAAATTACTACACATTTCT
>JASDQU010737666.1:25120-36772 GCA_032191745.1 Picea mariana
GATATAACATAGGGAAAACCCTTGTCTATAGGAACCCTCAGCCCCCTCACTCTTGGGACGAAAACATAACAAAAAAAGAGGAACAAACAAGTTGTATTGTCGTGCAACCTTTCCCCCTGCATTCATATTGAAAAATTACTACACATTTCTTCCTGTTAAGAATTGTAACATTTCACCAGTGCAATATTCTTCAGATTGGAGTATAACTCCATAGGAGTAAAAAACAAAGTATGGGGACTTCTTGCACCCATATTTGAGACCTATCCCATTTCCTTCCTCTTGTCATTATGATCGCAATCATACCTATCATTTTTCAATTTTTTTTCTCTCTATGGTCCCGACCCCCTTCCAACCCTCTTATTTGGGACCTACCCCATTGGATTCCCCTCTTCACCTTGATCATTGTGATACCCTTCACCCATAACCCCTTTTCTATGTGGTCCCACCCGCCTCTTCCCCGTGCCCCCTTTCACCATGGCCCACACCCGTAGCCAAGAAATTGAATCATGCTTCAATACCTTGTCATATGGTCTCTCTGAGACACAACAAGAAGTGCAGAAACTCAGTGCCAATGTTACCACCATCAATGCCAACATGCATTATGTTATCACATATTCCTGTCAATTCCTTCAGGGTCTGTATTTTCTTCCAGTGTCTGTAATTTTTCTCGTCTTCTCCCCTTCTGTTGACCGGATCATGATTTTCCTCCCCATCCCGACATGTCTTTCTCTTTCATTCACAATCATCCTTGTCGATTGACCAGTTTTCCCTGTCAGTATGCCACAGAGATTGACCTTGGGTTCCTTCCGTCTCTTCCAAAGGATGATCACTCCCCCCCCCCTTTTTTTGCCTCCATCACTGAACCTTTGCCTTCCCAATACTAAGTCTGGTCGACCAAGTCTCCATTTTCACTATCTACAGCTCCAAGAACGGTTGAACAATGACACAAAGCAAGTGAGAGGGCAAAGATCCCTTTTCAACGACAAGGATCCATTAACGGTGCAGATTAGCAGTCTTCAGGTAATTGGGGCCGTGAAGTTGCATGGAGGTTTGTGTCAGGTGGAGGCCCAAAATGATCTAAGCCGTGCGATCTAGCGAGGACAGGTGGTAGCTGATTGAGATTTTTTGGGAGTCAGTGTTTCAGGGTTCTCGTCAACAAATCCACCCATAGTCCGAAACCTCGAAACACAAAATTACAGAACCACCGAGGGTTGAGCTCGCGGTCCTAGCCAGTGACCATATGGATGAGAGATAAGGGAGGCGCTAACACAAGTTGAGCCCTATCGTGATTCGGCAGCCGAGAGTCTAAAGGATGAGGAGTTGACTCCTTCTCATCACCGATACATGAAATTCATGAAGCGCCTTTGGTATCGGGCACGGTCACAGCCTCAGGGTTGTATGAAGTGGGGCCAAAGTAGATGAGGGTCAGGGTTGTTTAATGGAAAATAGATCATGGTCGTCCATATCGAAGAAAATATGACCACTTATCTCAGCTAACATTTTGCAATTTCAGGCATCACTATATCAAAGTCAGGGGAGGTGAAAACCCCCCGAAAGGGAAAGTGCCAAAATGCATTTGAAGATAGGTGCGAGGTTATGGCCTTGGGCTATATTGAGAATGGGGCCCGAAGAAAAAAAAGGTTAGTCTTCAAGACTTGGGAGAGGCACGTGGTCGTCCCCTGTGTATTTAGTCTCGACCACCCTCCATTGGAGAAGTAGTTATTGAAGATTGAGCAGGTGGTTGAAACTTCAGCTCAATCCCTAAATGGAAGGTGTGGGGAAAGGTCTAGATTAGTCAGCCCGTGGTACCCCTGATGGACAAGTTCCCTGCGAAAGCCACGTCGTCTGAACTAGTGTTAGACAAGAAGATGTGTGCACAATCTGAAAGAAGACCATGCACACGTAAAGCCTTAAATGAAGCATCTCAGCGACTCTCCTGTTGTTAAGGGAGTAAATTGATCTAAGTATATATACTCATTTTTTATATTTTTGTAAGGATCGATGGTAGAGCTAAGATCCCGATTGTAATGTTTTGATGAGGCCTCTGGTTATCTGGTTATGAATGATACTTGAGACTTCTTGTTTAATGGCAACCAAATTCTTCTTTTAGTCCTTGTTTCTGACTCTTAAAGCTCGGACATGGATGATCCAGTCGGGTGTTGTGACTATCGTATAGTCCATGTTTGACTATATCTGTTTTTGCAGCAACTTTAAGTTTCCTGAATTTTTCAGATCTGAGAGGATCTTATATCTGAGACTTTTCCTCCAAAGGTTGTTGGAAGATCGTATGTCCAGAGCAGACCTTCATGTTGGCATGTTTTACAGACAGTGTATGCTTGTCATTGATGGCAAGTACAACAGCAAAGATGGAAACAAACGTGCAAAGGATTGTAGGTAGGCCATTGATGACAAGATCAGAGTAAGCATCGATGAAAAACAGGAACAAAGTAAGCTCAGGAGTAATTAGCGCAGATTCGATCGCAGTGTCTAAGCTCGGGAGGAGAAGCGTCAATGATCGTTGGATCCCAGTTAAATTCCCGAAAGAAGGAGGACCATCAGATCCAATTGTAGACAAGAAGAATGCGCAAAAGAGGAGGACAAATCTCAGGCGTCGGATCTGAGCATAAGTATCGACCATCGTTGGATCAGGAAGAACCTGGACGTTCTTTAAAGTGCAAGATCGAAGCGGTGGTCCAAATCCATTTCGGAGTTTTGGCTATCGGGATTTCAGAAATCGGGAGATGGAGATGTCAAGAACTCCTACCACAGGAGTCTCGAAATCGCGATATGTGAAATCGTGAATTAATCCTAACCATTGGATCAAGGACTGATCTGAACCGTTGATCAGGCACAATGAAGGCTCGTAGAGTTGCGAAGCCTCGATAAAATCTTAACCGTTGATCCAAGAGGGATGTGTGGTAGAAGATCAGAGCATGTCAAAGACTCCATTTCGGGGTTTCACGAATCGTGACTTGGAGAGTAAGGAAACAATACCATAGAAATGTCGAAATCACGAAATGATCTGAGCCGTTAGATCAAGGTTTGATGTGGACCGTTGATCCAACTCCATTTCGGGTTTTCGGATACTGGAAATTGGAGTGTCGAAACACTTTGCAATAAGAATGCCGAAATCATGATATGATTGGAGCCGTTGATTCAAGATTTGATTTGGACCGTTGAATCATAGGACAAGTGGCAAGCGATTGGAATTTCGCTGACTTGGAGTCAACAGACCATGGTGTGGAAACTCACTAGATGCGAGATCATGAAAATATCAGGACCGTCGGATCACCAAGAATGTGGACCGTTGATTTGAGCTCCATTTCGGAGTTTCACCTATTGTGACTTGGAGTGACGAGAACCTCCATCTAAGGAACAACGATATGTGGATTCACGATGAGATCTGGACTGTCAATTCATAGAGATCGTGGACCATCGATCAGGGTCGATGAAGGTCATAAGGTCGTGAAAAATACCAAAAAGGTGAAATGGATGTAGCCTGTGGTCACATCGGTGGAAGATGGGGGAAGGAGCTAGTGTGGACAAGCTCCTTTTCGGAGTTTCGAGGATCGCGACTGGGAGTGTCGAGACACTTGGTCACACGAATGCCGAATTACCGAATGCCAAAATGCCGAAATGAATGCAAGATCCCATGGATCCAATCCAACGGTGTAGGTGAATTTGAGTCTGATCGGAGGGCTAATGTTGCTCTTCACAGTGTAACTGCTAGAAACCATTGATGGTTTCTACCAGAAAACTCGAAGAGACTTCTGTGTGATCGCCAGAGGAGATGAAGAGTCTCCAAGCATCTTCCAGTGAATGAAGACTATTCTTAGAGGGGATTGACAGATGGATGAGTGTTGAAGTCTGTAACCGAAACAGAAAGGATAAGCTCGACTATGCCAGAGAAGACAAGGGGTCTCAACTGTCAGAGAGGTTGAGGAATCTCAGCTGAACACCCAGTGATGTTGGACGCGTAGTGGAAACCACTAGAGAATCTGAAGAGTTGTGATGATCAGGCAGAGAACTCGAGATATGGAGGAGATCGACGCGGTGGGAGGATGGAGAGGAATTGTGCACATTGCATGCACAAGGTGCACATAAGCTATAAGTACACGGCACAGAGAAGAGATGGGGTTGCAGTTATGAAGAGGGATTCAGGAGGGCAGAAAGAGGAGAGTACAACAGCTGAAATGCAGAGCAGAAGAATGGTGGATCAAATGGAGATGACACATAGTGCATAACGTGAGAAGAACATAAAGCGTAGAGAAGTGTGCAGAAGACACTGATGCAGACAGAGCAGCGCAGTATAACAAAACAGTGATAAGTCTGGTAAGCCAATGATAAATATTGTATCACTGTGATAAGTTTCATGAGCAAATATTTATATTTCTGGGTGGTAGGGAGGTGCAAGGGAGGACTGGTGTCCTCAGAGGTTCAAGTGGGAGCTTGAGCACAGGGAGTTGGTGCTTCCTTCTAGTTGGTGGTAGAGAAATTAGGGAGTTGGTGCTTCCTTCTGGTTGGTGCTAGAGAATCCAGGGAGTAGGTGATTCCTTCTAGTGGGTGCTAGAAAAAAATAGAGAGTTGGTGCTCTCAACAAGTTGGAGCTTTCAAAATAGAGGTTGTAGCCTCACAATGAGTTGGTGCTCATATGTATGATAATGTAAAGAATGTAAATAATACTTATCATATAAAGAAGAAGAGGTTTTTACCCTCTATGGGTTTCCTTGGGAAAATATTTGTCTCTGTGTTTCTCATATATGTGACTGATGCTGAATGTGCCATTGCTTATTTCCTTGCATTATTGTGATCATCATTGAGTGCCTTGTAAAGAACTTTAAAAGAAGCATAATTGTTTAAGCACGGGAACAACTGATTCACCCCCCCTCTCAGTTGTGCAATACTTCATACCTTTCTTTCCTTTTCTTCCACCTAATCACCATGATGCAAATTCACTGGCTTAAGTTAGATCAAGACCTCACTTATCTAAGCACTTCCAACCCAGTATTCTGAGTTAAAGCGATATTATTCTGAGTTTACTCCCATTTGATCACCCTTTTGTAACCAACCCATGACATACAAACTGATGGGTATCAGTCTTTCTCCTACCGCAATCTAGGAGTGACTTCTGGTGCTAACATTTCTGGTGCCATTGCCAGGGACGAAGTTGAAGATTTTCCCCGAGATTGAATGACAAATCTTGTTGGTTCTGAAGGTGCATCATAACTCAGTACATCTAAGATTGCTACTATGCACCTGGCGACTCCATTGTGATAACTCCACTGGTCCGACCTCATTGTTCAGCTGGCTTCGAAAGGGAGACACACGCGATCTCATCCACAACTGCCTCTAGCTACACCTGAAGCTGCCCCAAAGAAAATTATCAGGAAGGGAAAGACTTCTCGTGAAGGAACTTCTATTGATGAACCAGGTATTTCTGATAATTTTCCATGTCCTTCTTTTGAATATCCATTTTCTTGCTCCTCCATCCCCTGTCATACCTTCTGCTGGAGTTTCTCGAACTTTAAATTTTGGGAGTGTCCCTGTTGATTTTTCCCCTCCTGGTCTGGGATTAGAGGAAGAAATACTTGTCACTCCTTTCTCCCATGAAATTGTACCGTGGTTTAGACCGAGTGCCTCAGGAGATTTCCCTACTCCGGGCTTTACCACCCCTCCTCCGATTACTATTGCTACTGCGCACAGAAAAGCTCCTGCTCTCTCAAACCCTGTAGCCTTTTCTCTAAATCCACGTCAAAGGTCAGTTTTGGTCTCCCCTGTATGAACCACTTCCGCTCCTAGTTCTCCTCCACCTATTGTCCCTATGGCAGGAGAAAATCCCCTTATGACTAGAATGGAGGCCAAAATATCAGCTATGTATGCCCCCCTTGTTTTTCCCCATCCTCTTAATGCCCTCCCAGTAGATGGCTACCTTAAACAATTTCCCAAGTTCACAGGCAAAGGAGACATAACCACAGAGGAACACCTTGAGGCCTTTTACAGTTTTACAGATCATCATGTCATCATTAATGCAGACGTGTGGATGAGGATTTTTGTTCATAGAATTGAAGGTGAGGCTAGGAAATGGTTCAGGGCCTTGCCTCCTAGATCTATCGACGAGATTGAAACTTTGGATAGTGTCTTCCTAAGACAATGGGGGGATATAAAGGATTCCATGTATTATATCACAGAGTTTGGGTCCCTAAAGAGAAAAGAGGGAGAATTTGTCTCTGACTTCTCCAAAAGGTTCAACAAGATGTACAATAAGATCCCTGTAGAGATAAAGCCTACAGAGGCTTCATCCAAAATTACTTATGCCAGTGATTTTGACCCTGATTTCTGCCTTCTATTGAGGGAAATAAGAGCCACTTCCCTGGCTCATATGCAATATGCGACTGTAGAAGTAGAGTCTAATATATTGGCTATTGCCCAACTCAGAAATAATATTGATAGGGACATACCCAGGCAGAGACCTAAAACCTCCACTTCAGGTTCCTTTGCCCTCCCCCCTCAAATGGATGAAGTAACCAAGATACTTAAATCACTTTTGGCTAGGACGGAAAGGTTGGAATTAGAAGGGAAGCCTATGTACAGAAATCACCAAAATGATGACAACAGAGGAAGTTTCAGGAGGCCGAATAACAATGTCCCTCAAATTATGCCAAGGGAACAAAGGAACATAGATAGAGATGTTCAGAGGATTCAAACCCCTCTCTAAAATAACCTCGTTGATGATGAGGAGAGGGAAGAGGAAGATATTGACCCTAAAATTCATTGTATTGGAGGCACCTCCCCTTTTTCCCATTTAACTCAGTCTGCCTATGAGGAGTTCCCCATGAACAGTCAAATAAATGAGTTGAGTAGGGGGGAGAAAGTTAATAATAGCAGTCCCAATAAATATAATCTTAGGTCAAAGAAGAAAGAGGGGAAGTCAGACACCCCTGATCGGCCCCTCATTGCAGAAAATCCTGCTAAAGGTGCAACAAATTGTAGCAAGGAAACGAAATCTCAGAATCTCTCGCCAATAGTCAAAGACCCTGTTTCAGAGGTAAGGGAAGTTCGGAAGCTTCCTTCCTCCTTTAGCTTTGAGCATAAAATTCAAAAAATTAGAATTCTTGTGCCCATTTTAGAGTTAGTCAAACATGAATATTTTAAAAAGTCCCTCTCTAAACTACTGCAGTCCGAGCCTTCCTTCCATTCCACAAACTTAGCGAAACTCCAAGATGAAAAGCCAACAGTCATGTCAGGCCCTATGGTAGAAGATAGAGATGATTCATCCCCTCCCTTCTATACGTGCTTGAACATTCATGATAAGGTGCTGCATAACTATCTAATGGATTATGGGGCATCTCATAATCTCATGCCCAAAACTGTCATGGAAGAACTCAGGCTGGGAGTCACTAAGGCTTACCACGATTTGTACTCTTTTGATTCAAGAAGGGTGCAGTGTATTGGGGTTATCAAAGATCTGGTCGTGACCTTGTTTCAGTTGCCCATGAAAAGTGTGGTCATGGACATTGTGGTAGCTAATGTGCCTCCTAAGTTTGGTATGTTATTGTCAATATCTTGGATAAAAATACTTGGGGGAACATTATAGATGGACCTCACATATGCTACTATTCCAGTGTTTGAAGGGGAGCATAGAAGACTGTACATAGAAGCTCAACTGGCCTACATTATCAATGATGAGGCAGACCCCACCAAGCATCCTTTCTTTTCCCTGATTATCGATTTAGGATCTAGCTTGCTGCAACTCACCGATTCCCCTTAGCATCCTTTTGAAATCAGAAATCCCATTACTCTCTGTGAAATCCCCCTTTTGATTACCTCTATTTGGAAAATGTTCTTTGATGGAGCCTCTTCTAGAGAAGGTGCAGGTGCTGGGATAATTTTTGTTTCCCCTACTCAAGAAACTATATCTCTGTCATACAAATTAGAGTTCGAGGCTAGCAATAATGTGGCAGAATATGAAGCTCTTATCTTGGGTTTAAGGGATTCAAAGGACATGGGAATCAAAGAGATAACAATGTTTGGGGATGTTGAGTTGATTATCCAACAGACCATAAATATTTATCAGGCCAAACACCCTTGGTTCAGGAGTTACATAAATGAAGCTTGGTATCTCATTAACAGTTTTTTCCTAGCTTTCAACATATCATTTATCCCAAGAGGAGAAAACACTCTGGTTGACTCTCTGGAAATTTCAGCAAGCAATTTTAGAGTCCCTCTGCCACCCAAGCTTAGGTATGATATAGAAGTGAAATACAGGCCCTCCATACCTGACAATGTCAAACATTGGAAGGTGTTTGAGGATGACCTTGAGATCAAGAGATTCCTGGAAGCTATTGAGGAGTTCTCTGCATTGCATATCGATCAAGACCCAAATTCTAATACAGAATCTCAGGCCAAGTTTTTCCTCAACAAAACTGCCAACCATCACATTGTTCAGTTACCCAAAAATCACATCCCAAAGGGACTAGTTCCTTTGGAAAGGATATTTAACAACAATGATGTGGCAGTAAAAAGCAGAATCTCAAATGAAGACACTAATGTAGCTGAGTAATATGTTGGCACAGAAAAGGTTCCAAAGTTTTTCAAGTTGTCAAGCAACCTGTCAAAGGAGCAGAAAGCCGAGTATGATGAATTATTGAAAGAATTCACTGATGTGTTTTCCTGTACCTACGAAGACCTCAGAACATATGACACCAGTGATATCGAGCACAAGATCCCATTGAAAAAGGAGGCCAAACCATTTAGGCAGAAATTAAGACAAATTAATCCCATGTTGATGCCTATCATGGAGAAAGAGGTGAAGAAGTTGTTGACTGCGCAGATCGTTATACCTCTGAGGTATTCTGAGTGGGTGGCCAACTTGGTCCCGGTGAGAAAATAGAATAGAGAAATCAGGCTCTGTCTCAAATTTAGAAATCTAAACAGGAGCTCTAGGAAGGACAATTACCCATTGCCCAAGATGGAACACATATTACAAAGGGGGATAGTTGCATCCAGAATTTCAATGATTGATGGATTTTCTGGTTATAATCAAATCTCTGTCTTTCCTGAAGAGATAGAAAATACAACCTTCATCACTTTGTGGGGCACTTTCATGTATGAAAAAATTCCTTTTGGATTGATGAACGTAAGAGAAATGTTCCAACGATCCATGGACATAGCCTTCATTGGGGAAAAGCACAAATTTGTGGTCATCTATTTGGATGACATCAAAGTCTTTTCCAGATCCGATAAAGAGCATTGCTATCATCTAAGGAAGGTCTTCTTAAAATGCAGAAGGTTTGGTCTCTCCTTAAATCCCAAGAAATCTTTGTTTTCCATGAAGGAGGGAAAGTTGCTAGGGCACATAGTATTAGCAGAGGGTGTCAAAGTTGACCCCAATAGAGTGGAAGTGATCCAAGATTTATCACTCCCAAGGTCCAGGAAATAAGTCCAGTATTTTATGGGAAAAATTAACTTTCTGAGAAGGTTTGTTTCCAATTTTGCTGAAATGGAAAATCTCATAACAACCATGCTCAGGAAGGGAAATGAAGTAAAGTGGGTTGCCGAGTCCATAAATTCTTTTGAACAGATCAAGAAAGCACTGACTAAAGTGCCTGCACTTATCAGTCCTGATTACACAAAAGATTTTCTGATTTTCTCCTTCGCTTCATTTAACAAAGTGGCAGTGGTTTTACTACAGAAGAATGCAGAGGGGCTGGAGCAGCCTATTTCGTTTTTCAGCAGGGCATTAAGAGATGTAGAGGTCAGGTATGACATCATGGGGAAGCAAGCCTATGCCCTAGTGAAATCTCTTAAAGCTTTTAGAGTCTATGTTTTACATTCAAAAATCATTGCATATGTTCCTTCGGCCTTTGTGAAGGAAATTCTCATTCAACCTGACATAGACAGGAGAAGAAGTAAGTGGATCGCCAAAATCCTTGAGTTTGATCTTGAGATAAAGCCCACCAAATTACTTAAAGGTCAGGGTTTAGCCAAGCTGTTGGCTGAGTCTAATTGAAAGGATTTGGGGGTTAGCTTCACCAACATTTGCTCAAAAAATCAACAGGCTGAATTGTCTGATGGCAGTTCTCAAGACAACCCTCCATTAGCATAATGAGCCTGGTATAAAGATATTATACATTTCCTGTAGGAGTTAAGGCCCCCTTATGGTATGCGAAAAATCAAGGCAAGAGCTTTGAGACTCAACACAATTAGATATTGTCTTATCGACCAGGTCTTGTATTGGAAAGACCCTCTTGGAGTGTTTCTGAGATGTCTAGACCCACAGGATACCCAAAGGATTATATTTGAGTTCCATGATAGCCTATGTGGGGGACACCATTTCTGGAAGACCACAACCTACAAAATTGTCAGGGCTGGATACTACTGGCCCACTTTGTTCACCGATGTCTGTAGAAAGATTAGAGCCCGTATCAAATGTCAAAGATTCACAGGAAAGCAACAGCTCAAATATCTGCCACTAAAGCTTGTAGTAACTTTAACACCCTTTTAGCAATGGGGGTTGGACTTCATTAGGGAGATTCATCCTACTTCAAGTGGTCAAGACATATGGATTTTAACTGCAACAGATTATTTAACCAAGTGGATAGAAGCTATCCCCACTAGGAGTGCTTCACACAAAGTGATCATTGGCTTTCTTGAAAATATTATGGCAAGGTTTGGATATCCTAGCAGAATCATCACTGATAATGCTACATCCTTCAAGTCTGAGACATTGATCAAGTTTTGTGATCAGTTTGGGATTTCATTAATTCACTCCACTCCATATTATCCCCAAGGCAATGGACTAGCATAGTCCTCTAACAAAAGTTTGATCAAGCTCATTAAAACAATGTTGGAAGACAATAAGAAGGCATGGGATTCAAAGATAAAATTTTCTCTGTGGGTTGATCGAGTGGCAACAAAAAGATCCAAAGGCACCACCCCTTTCCATCTTGTTTATGGGAAAGAAGTTGTTTTCCCTTCTCAGCTGGCTTTACCTGTAGCAAAATTCTTTCAGGATTATCAAGGAGAGCCTGATGATATGATCAAAAGGATTCATCAGCTGGTAGAGGTCCAAAAGAATAGAGAGCAGGTGATGGACAGAGATCATGACCTTCAACAAAAGATCAAGCAAGCCTTTGACAGAAAGGCGAGAAAAGAAGATCTCCATCTAGGAGATCTAGTGCTAAAATGGGATGCACCTAAGCTGGATAGAGGGAATCACAACAAGTTTGAATCCTTATGGGTTGGGACCTTCAAAATCTCTGAAGTTTTTTTAAATAATACTTACAGGTTGCAAGATTTGGAGGGCAAGAAAGTTTTTAATGGCCCTGTGAATGGGCATTTCTTGAAGAAGTGTTTTATTTGAGCCATGAGTGGCACCCCCTGTGTTTGTAAATATTGTTTTCCTGTTTGTTTTTTGGTTTTAATAAAGACTCCACATCCCAACGCTAAGGCACTGAAACTGCATAAAAGTTCTTGGCATCTCGCAGGGAGCATGCCCTCCCCCATGGAGCCTAATGTTATCAAATACTTCTGTCAAATCCTTGGGGGTCTATATTTCCTTCCTATATCTGTAATTTTGCTCATCTTATCCCCTTCTATCGACCCGATCGTGATCTTCCTCCCCATCTCGGCATGTCTTTCTCTTTCATTCAT
>JASDQU010737666.1:36892-68654 GCA_032191745.1 Picea mariana
TTTTTGCCTCTATCACTGAACATTTTCCTTCCCAAGCCTATGTTTGGTCAGCCAAGTCTCCATTTTCACTATCTACAACTCCGAGAATGGTTGAACAACCACACAAAGCAAGAGAGAGGGAAAAGATTGATTTTCAACGGCGAGGATCCATTAACGGTGCAGATTAGTGGTCTTCAGGTAATTGGGGCCGTGAAGTTGCATAGAGGTTTGTGTCAGGCGGAGGCCCGAAATGATCTAATCCGTCTGATCCAGCGGGGACAAGTGGAAGCTAATTGAGTTTTTTTGAGAGTCGACGTTTCGGGGTTCTCGCCAACAAATCCACCCATAGCCTGAAACCCTGAAACACGAAATTACGAAACCCACGGGGGTTGAGATCGCGGTCCTAGACAGTGACCATATGGAAAAGAGATAAGGGAGGCGCTAACACAAGTTGAGCCCCATCACGATTTCGACAGCCGAGACTCTGAAGGACGAGGAGTCGACTCCTTCTCATTGCCGATACGCGAAATTCACGAAGCGCCTTTGCTGTCGGGCATGGTCACAACCTTAGGGTTGTATGAAGTGGGGCCAAAGCAGATGAGGGCCAGGGTTGTTCAATGACAAATAGATCATGGTTGTCCATCTCAAATCAAAGATGACCAATGATCTCAGCCAACGTTTCACGATTTTGGGCATCGCTATATCAAAGTCATGGGAGGTGAAAACCCCCTGAAAGGGAAAGCGCTGAAATGCATTTGAAGATAGGCATGGGGTCATGGCCTTGGGCTATATTGAGAATGGGGCCCGAAGAAAAAAGAGGCTAGCCTCCAATCCTTGGGAGAGGCATGTGGCCATCCCCTGTGTATTCAGTATTGACCACCCTCCATGGGAGACATAGTTATTGAAGGTTGAGCAGGTGGTTGAAAATTTAACTCAATCCATAAATGGAAGGCATGGGGAAAGTTCTAGAGCAATCAGCCTGTGGTACCCCTGATAGACAGGTTCCCTGCGAAAGCCATGTCGTCCAAACCAGTGTCAGACAATAAGCTGCATTCACAGTCTGTAAGAACACCATGCACATGTAAAGCCTTAAATGAAGCAGCTCAACGACTCTCCTTTTGTCAAGGGAGAAAATTTATCTAAGTATATATACTCATTTTTATATTTTTGTAAGGATTGATGGTGGATCTAAGCTCCCGATTGTAATGTTTTGATGAGGTCTCTAGTTCTTTGGTTATGAACGATACTTGAGACTTCTTGTCTAATGGCAGTCAACTTCTTCTTTTATTCCTTGTTTCTGACTCTTAAAGCCCGGGCATGGATGATCCAGTCGAGTGTTGTGACTATCGTATAGTGTATGTTTGACTATATCTGTTTTTGCAACAACTTTAAGTTTCCTGAAGTTTTCAGATCTGAGAGTATCTTATATCTGAGACTTTTCCTCCAAAGGTTGTTGGAATACCAGATGTCCAGAGAAGACCTTCATACCTTTCTCACCTTTTCTTCCACCTACTCACCATGATGCAAACTCACTGGCTTAAGTTAGATCAAGGCCTCACTTATCTATGCACTTCCAACCCAGTATTCTAAGTTAAAGCGATATTATTCAGAGTTTACTCCCATTTGTAACCAAATTGTGGCATACAAATTGATGGGTATCAGGCTTACTCCTGCCGCAATCCAGGAGTGACTTCTGGTGCTAACACATTCCACCATAGACACCAAAATGGAAACCTTGAAACAAGACCTCTATGCCCATCTTGAATGCTTTTCTTCCCTTCTCTGCTCCAAGATGAATATTCTTGGAGACCTTACCTCATTTGATGAAACTTTGCAACCAGAAGGTGAGAATTCCTCCAATTCAAAAAATTGTTTGTCCCATCACTTTCAGCATGATCTATGCCTTCTTAGAGTGGATGTGAACAAATTTTATGGCTCAGATACCACGAGCTGGGTCTCCCAAATGGAACATTACTTCTCCTTACATGGAATTACCGATGAGATGGACGAACTCTGTTATAATGTTCTCCATTTGGATCCTTAACGATGATGATGGTGGCAATGGTGTAAAAAGGCAAGCCAAGGGTATGTGGCTTGACACAATTTTTTGCAAATCTCTATGAATTCTATGACATTGACACCCATCATTTAGGCCGTTTAGCCAAGTTGAAACAAACGGGCCCAGTGGAAGAGTTTAGAGCTGCCTTTGAGCAATTAGCTTTTAAAACAGAGGGCATGACACATGCTTTTTTCTAGGAATTCTTTATCAGTGGCATATATGATGAAATACGTTCCCATGTCATCATGGATCACCCCTAGAATTGGTTGGGAGCTACACAAAGGGCCAATTAAGCACAATAAGTTGTCTCCTACTAAGATAGGAAAACACCCTTTATTCCTCACCCTAAACCCCCCCTTCCCATCACTCCTGACACTCCCCTCAAGATCCGTAAATTCACTCAGGATGAAATGGTTGAACGTTAATTTAAGGGTATTTGTTATAATTGTAATGACAAGTATTTTCTGGGGCACAAGTGTAAGGATCAAAATATTTTTATGTCTATGTCTGAGGATATTTCTAAAGAAGAGGCAAATGTGTCTCATGTACCTAAGCTACCCCCACCAGAGGATCTTCCTCCACCCTCTGATCCATCGACAACTGAACCAATAATTTCTCTCAATGCACTCACAGGTTTCTCTGCTCCCCAAACCCTCAAATTAATTGACTAAATTGAGAACCAAAAAGTCATCATTTTAGTTGATGGAGACAACACCTATAATTTTATTCATCGCTGCATTTTCCAAGAAGTCAATTTCTATATTCTTTTAGTTAATAATTTCCAAATCAGGATTGCCAATGGGGGTTCCATGAAATGTGGAGCATGTCGTGAAAATGTGCACCTCCAAATTGGTCAATATCACCTAAAATATCATATGTTTTCTATTGAAATGGGTGGTTGTGACATTGTACTTGGTACAAAATGGCTACACACTCTCATCCCTATCACCATGGATTTCTAGAAATTAACCATGGAATTCCAATAAGAGGGAAAACACAACTAGTTCAAAGGCATCACAATAGGGTCACCAGATATCTTCAGTTCCCACCGAATGGAAAATCTCCTCAGAAAAGGTCATTCTAAAATTATTTCCCAACTTCATGCCATTCTGGTAGTTGAAACACCCTTTGCGCATCTTGACCTCCAATCTATCCTCTCCCAACATCTAGTTGTGCTTCAACCCCCCCAGGGATTTCCACATTCTAGTGGTGTCCATCATCATTCTATTCCTCTTGTTCCGGGAAGTCTTCCTCCAAATTTTCTCCCTTATCATCATCCCTTCACCTAGTAGAATGAAATTGAGAATATTGTTCAAGAATTTCTAGAAGATGGCATCATATTTCCTAGTACCAATCCCTATTTTTCTCTAGTAGTCATGGTACTCAAGAAAGAAGGTACTTGGCGCATGTGTCCTGATTTAAGAGCTCTCAAGAAACTCACCATAATTATTTTTTTTCCCATTCCTATCATCGATGACCTTTTGGATGAATTAAGTGGTGCTCGGTATTTTTCCAAACTTGATCTCTACTCTGACTACCACCAGATTTGTATGAAAGAAAAAGACATTCCCAAGACTGCATTTAGAACTCACGAGGGCCACTATGAGTTCTTGGTTATGCCATTCGACCTCTATAATTCTCCCTCCACTTTTCAAAGTCTCATGAATCATGTATTTCATCCTTTCCTCCGTCATTTTGTCTTGGTTTTCTTTGATGATATTCTCATCTATAGAAAAAATTGGCAAAACCATCTCACCCATGTGGATCAAGTCTTCCATCTACTATCTCAGCACAAACTTTTTCTTAAGCAGTCTAAATGTGCCTTTTGAGCCTCTGAAGTTGAGTACTGGGACATATTGTTGGCAAGGATGGTGTCTAGGTTGTTCCAAAGAAAATTGAAGCTATGCAGGATTGGTCGCACTCGAAAAATCTTAAAAGTCTACATGGCTTCTTGGGTTTGATGGACTATTATCGCAATTTTGTTAAGAATTATGGAAAAGTTTCATCTCCTCTCACAACGCTCCTTAAAAATAATTCTTTCAGTTGGACTCCAACAACCGACCATGCCTTCCAAGCTTTAAAAGCAGCTATGTGCACTACTTCGGTTCTGGCTCTCCCTGACTTCAACAAGACCTTTGTACTGGAATGTGATGCCTCGGGGAAAGGCATTGGGGTTGTTCTCATGCAAGATGGTAGAACTTTGTCTTTCACCAACAAACAATTGTCTGAGCGCCATTTGGGATATTCCACCTATGAAAAGGAAATGTTGGTTGTTCTTCATGCTGTGGATATTTGGTATCGTTATGTCTTGGGGAAACGCTTCTAAATCAAAACTGATCATTAAAGCCTCAAGTATTTTCTAGAGCAAATAATTTCTTTCCTGGAGCAACAAAAATGGGTAACCAATCTCTTTGGCTATGATTATGAGATCATCTACAAAAAAGGAAAATAAAATGTTGTGGTTGATTCCCTTTCCAGGAAATATGAAGAAGACATATCTCTTTTTTCCCTCTCATTCATTGTCACATATTGGCTTCAGGAAATTTTCTAGGAATGGTTGCAAGACCCTAAACTTTCAAGGCTGATCCATACACTATAGTAGGATCCACAAGCTACTCCAGGGTACTCATGGAACTAGGACAAGCTTCGTTATAAAGGTCGCATGTATCTAAGAAAAGTGTCAAACCTTAAATCCATTGTGCTCTTTAAGTTTTATTCTCCACCTGCAATTGAGCATTA
This sequence comes from Picea mariana, assembly GCA_032191745.1. Lineage (NCBI taxonomy): Eukaryota > Viridiplantae > Streptophyta > Pinopsida > Pinales > Pinaceae > Picea > Picea mariana. The sequence goes on from JASDQU010737666.1 coordinate 41,670, forward strand.
TGGTTTTACCAAAACATATGAATGGGTCAAACATTATTTTTTCTGGGATAGTATGAGACAGGAAATTCACACCTTTGTGGCTGAATTTGATACATCTCAACTCAATAAGGGAGAGACAGTCAAATCCCCAAGCACACTCCAACTACTTTCTATCCCACCTATTATTTGAACAGATATTGCTATGGAATTCATTGTTGGAATAGCTAAATCATGCAATATGTCAGTCATCATGGTAGTAGTAGATCATATTTCCAAATATGATCATTTATGTGCTCTTAAACACCTGTTCACTACCTCCCCCATAGCTCAAAATTTTATGGATAATATCTTCAAACTCCATGGCATGCCTCATTCTATTGTGTCTGACCATGATCCCATTTTCACCAACACTTTCTGGCAAGAATTGTTCAGACTCCAGAGAACCCAATTACACCTCAACACATCATATCATCCTCAGACTGATGGCCAAACTAAAGCAATCAACAAGTGTTTGGAAAACTATTTGAGGTGTTTTGTATCTGACAAACATAATCAGTGGGTTTAGTGGTTACACCTAGTTGAATGGTGGTATAGCACTTCTTACCACATCGCCACTTGCATGAGGCCTTTTGAAGTCATTTATGGACAAACACCACCTTCAGTTGTATCATACATGCCAGGCGTCTCCAAGTTTTATCAAGTGGATCAAACTCTTACATTCCACATGACCATCCTCCATACTCTCAAAGAAAATTTGGTCATGGCTCAAAATCACATGAAACAACAAGCAGATCAGGGTCATTCTGAACGTGAATTTGTTGAAGGTGACCATGTGTTTCTTCATCTGCAGCATTATAAGAAGACTTCACTCAAAGCCCAACACTGTTAGAAACTCTCCCCCAAATTCTATGGTCCATACCGTTTTCTCAAGAGAGTGGGGTCCGTGACCTACCAGTTAGAGTTTCCCAGACACTCTAAGCTCCACCCTGTTTTTCATGTTTCCTTCTTAAAGAAAGTGATTGATACTAAGTGTCATACTCAGAACAATCTAATTGAGTTGGATGAAGAAGGTTCCATTTGGTTACAACCCCAAGCAGTCCTAGAATAGCATGAGCATCGTCTCCGCCAACACACTACCAAGGAAATTCTAGTTCAGTGGAAGGGCACACAACCAGAGGATGCCACCTGGGAGTCAACCACCATTCTGTAGTTATTTCCCCATCATTATCCATGAGGACAAGGTTGTTTTTAAGGACGAGGGAATGTTAGGGACCTAACCTCCCTAACCCCTCATGTATATAGAATAATATATTTTCCATGTAATAAAGATCGATATTAATAAGGCCTAATAATAAGGAAGAATAAGTCAAATGTAAGAAGACCTAATAGAAGCTTCCACTTCTAGAAAGATCTTCCTCTAGATTGTTCTTTTGGTAGATGGATTTAGTATGAATAGGAGTCGAGGGCATGAAAAGTTTTTTGTCTTGAGAATTATTGTAATAGAGCGATGCTCTGCTGGAGGTTTCCCCTTTGAAGAGGCAAGTGAACATTGTTTCCTATCAATAAAGGTATTATTTTGGTGCTATGGTTTGATATATTGTGTTTCTCCATTGTTATTCTCTGCAATATTTTTATTTTCTGCAATTATAATAGATTTGGTACCTTACATATGCCATATTAAAATATGCAGAAAAAGATGAAATTGATGGTATGGATGGTGTTATTGGATAAATCCGTAAGTGCGGACACAAACCGATCTCCCTAGATCCACCTGGATCTAGAACAAAGCAAGACAGAATAATAATCTTTCCCTAGATTCTAACCATTGAATGAACTAAGAGGCAAGAACAAGTTGCATACCTTATAATCGCTTCCGTTGGTCTTTGTTGCTCCCGCTTCACTCCAATGCTCTCATACAGTCAAGACCAAAACAGTACAAACCAAGTGGAGTGAAAAAAGCACAATATATTCAATAGTGAATCTATGTATATGATCAAGGAGTTATACAATAAAGTAGACTTATCTTTATGGGAAAGAATCATATTACTGTATCATATTAAATGTGAAAGAGAGATTACAGCCATTGCCTTGATGTCGTAAGGTTCCTTCCAACTGTCCTTCGTTCCACACACTTTGACTCCAAGAATTCTGAGAGCATAGATCTGATGATATTCACAATCTATCTTGACAAAGCAAATCTCAAAGCCACTCCAACCAAGCTAATAATTCCAAGCCAACCAAATCTTAACAAGTTCAAGAACCAACAAAGCTAACCCAAGCTAACCAAAGCTTAACAAGTTCAAGAATCAACAAAGCTAACCCAAGCTCACCAAAGCTTAACAAGTTCAAGAACCAACAAAGCTAACCCAAGCTAACCAAAGCTTAACAAGTTCAAGAATCAACAAAGCTAACCCAAGCTCACCAAAGCTTAACAAGTTCAAGAACCAACAAAGCTAACCCAAGCTAACTTTCTCCATGAGAACTCCTCTCCTTTTATAAGTTGAAGAGGATAAGGTGAGGAAGGTTAGGATGATCCCACTAAATCATGAAAGCGAGTAAGATCCAAACCATTCGGATGCCACCTCACCATAGAAGTTTCTCCTTCTAGAAGATTTGAGAAAACACTCATTTTTCCCACGTGCAGTCATTCTCGCACCCTAGATATAGAGCAACCTGCGAGGTGTTCACACCCTAGCTATAGGGCAACCTGCGAGAATGGGTCATTCTCTCACCCTGCCTATATAGCAACCTGCGAACTTCCCTTTTTATAAGGTTTTTACTTAGGAAAAAGCAACTTCTTTTCTCAGGAGAAGTTCTTCTCCCTTCTCTCTTTAGTAACTCAGGCCACTGACCCCTCTGAAGGAAAAAGATAGGTTTACATCATTAACGATCATAGGGATGACGAAGATAATGTGTAACAGATGGAGTGATCTCAAAAAAAGGTTGTTTAAAAAAATGACACTGAAAATGGACTTCGGATGTGAAATTTATGCCCTTTTGAAAAACGTCATAAATGGTAACCAAAGAGCCACGTGGAAAGTAGAAGTTGGCCAATGTGGTGATGCTCCTCCTGATTGTGCCTATAAACTCACTTTTAAATAAGTTACTTATGAAGTCGCCCACTTTGATAGAATGAATGAGAATCACTTTTACAATGAAGTTAGTTTGTAAATGAAACTTGGATGCAAAATAATTTAAAATACAATATTAAAGTTATTTAATAGTGATTCACTTTTATAACTTAAATGAAATGCACTTTACAATGAATGCATAAATTTTTTCAAACAAAAAAAAAACTTGAACTCAAGACCTCTTACTAAGTAAGTAACCTTTAACCAAGTGAGCTAGTGCAAAACATATTATATTGTTTAGAAGGAAGATTGTTGTTGTTGTTGTTAAAGATGGCCTTGGAGTGTATGCCCATAAAAAACTCTTTTCACACAAGAAAAAAATTTCGCTTCTTAATGACAGCAAGGGTTAGATCTCAATTATCTTACCCAAAAAATGCAATTTTTCCCTCTATATCTGATTTACCTTGATCAAACAGAGTGCATGACAAAGAGCATACACATACATGGAAATCCTTTCCGCTCTATTTCTGATTTTCCGAGACCGCACAAGGCACATGGAAAAGAGCATAAATAAATCGAAAAGAGTAGCAACCCATAAATAAATAAAAAACAAAAAACTGAAATAAAACCGAAATATTAACTCTATAAAAATTTAAAAGGGCATATTCAAGATTTATACCTCCGGATTTGACTAAAATGGCCATATATTCGAAAAACGAAAACCTTTCGAGTGAAACAAAAGGAGTTCCTAATTGAAACGAGCACTCTGGATGCAAAGAAATAATCCTCTCATCCCAAAGATGTACATAAATGGAAAAATGAAAGATGAAACAAGACAACTTCATGATCTTGATCTACAATGGAAGTGGGTCTTCAATTGCGCTCTGATACCATGTTCGACAACACATGTATTCCAATAGAGGACGAAAACCTTCAGTAACCGCTCACACATGTATTACAGAGATATTTACAAGAGAGTTTCTCAAAATCGATCATAGACAAATGACCCTCCATGCTCTTTAAATAGAGATCATGGGTCAATTGGGTGTTAATCCACGGATCAATGTAGTCGTTACGATTGAGGACAATATGATCCATCATATCACTCTATATTGGGAACTTATCATGACTGTCAGATTTTCTAACTACAAATGCATACTAATGAAACACACTTTTACCTACGACACATTAGACCAAGTTGATATTAACTAACTCCTAAGTGTTTAAATATCCTAACAAAAGGTTAGATGATGACTACTTTTTAGAACACTATGACATTAGCAAGGATTCCAATGTGCATTTGATGTTGTGTGTGTATGGTGATGTTCAGAGTTGAAGTGCACCCTCTTATTTTGAGGTTATTTCTTTCCAAGGAACCATGCAAAAGAATTCCTCTTCCCCTTTAGCTTCCCCTTGGGATCATTCACTCTGGATGGATTAGACGTTGTTGGCTTGCAGTGCGAAGACCCTGGGTCAATCATCAAAATACCAACAAAACCCTTAGACACCGGCCCTTTCGGCGTCACCTGCAGAGCAAGTGAAGTCTACCTAAGGCATATAGATGGGTTGTAGGAACCAAGGTTTTTCAGTGATGAGGGGAGGTGAGACATTCAACATTTCTTTACTAACCATCTACTCATGTGCACGGTTTCCAATAGTCAACAATTACTTAACACTCAATATGTTCTATGGGCGACATTCTCCCACTTAAGATTCATTCAATTTAATAGTTACTTTAGTGCGCAACATCATTACATCATACATGAATGATACATTCAACATACTTAAGCACATATCATCATTTCTCCATAACATTAGACATCACAACATGCAAAGATAACACATCATGACACACAGGTTTAACGTAGTTCACCCAACTTGGTCTACGTCCACAATGATTGGCTTCTTATATTATTCAATGATAATATTCTACAGTTGCCTACTACGCTACAAAATATGCAACAATAACATTTACCCAAACCTGCCTAGACATTCTGCTGCAATGTGAGACTTACTCCTCATTCATACCTCAAAAATTCCTTCAATGCTCGACTCAACTTACCCAAAAAGCACTAAGAACTTCTCACATCTCCAACCCTTCTACCTAAAAACACATTACATATTTATACATAAAAATAGGGCTAAGCCCGTTACAAAGTGGAAAAAATGTCATAACAACCCAACAATTTGTAACTATTTTCCATGTTTTGCGCACCGCTCTGTCGCGCAATTTGATTCCTTAAAGTCTGCTCCCATCACGCGGTTTGGTCCATCTTCTAACTACCTTTTCTTCTGTAACTTATTATGGCATAGATCCCAAAACTTAACAAAAATGATCCAAAATGCTTATCCAACAAGCCCCCAACAATCACATGTGGTTCGTCCCAAGCCACTGAGGCCTTTGTTGGGCTCGAGATATGATCACTTTTATAATGGTTATTATACACTTTTGCCACATGTACATATGCATTTTTCATCTTTTAAAGGAGCCTTTTGAAGAATTTTATGATAAAACGGTATGATCGACATAAGGTACGTGTAATTCATGTTTAATGATTATATCAAGTGTAATTCATCATGTTTTATGATTTCCAAGAGTTAATTCACATTTTTCTGGTGTTATAGGGAAAAAATGCACTATGTTTCTAGTTCCAGCACTCGTTCTGACACTCGATCCGACACTCTGTCCAACACCTCTTCCTACACAAAAACAGAGGGGAATTTGGCGGTTATGGTATTGACGGCCAGTGGGGGGCGAATCAGAGACATGGGTTTTGTTCATGCTTATCCCCTCCAGCTATTGAACTCTTGACAACTCGATTTTGAGTTGTTATGGTGGGTGATTATTGGCTAGCTTTGTTTCGACAGTTAGGGCACCATTAATGAAATTTGTTAATTTTAGAAGTGGTTCGAACCTCCTGTGATCGACCACTTCGTTTTTAAATATTACAAATACCACTGTGGTGGTCAGATAATTGTTAAGCAGTACAAGAAGTCGTGTGTTAGAGCCAAAAACGATTTTGGCTCTATTTTTGCATTTTTCAATTGCCAGAATTGTATAAAATTGTGTTTCTGCGTTTTAATGGTGAATTCCTTTTGTTGAGCTTGTGGTGTGCTTTTAGGGAGTGACCACGACTTGCTGGGGGGCCTGCCAGCAGTCTGGTAATTGTTCTTTGTGTTTGTTTATGTATTTCATAGATTAATTGTTCTCTTTATTTCTTGTACATGTATTTCTATTTTGTTAATTAGTTTGTTGTTATAATTTAATTTGCTTTGACTCTCTTTTGCAGGTTAGTGTGATGAATTGTGTTAGCATGCATTAATATCGTAGTTAGGAATGGATCTGCAGACTCCTAGACTAACCCCATGTGGAGTTAAATACTAGATTATGTTTTTATTTATGATTTTAGAATCAAGTTTAAAACAGAGTTTTGAATAGCATAGAATAGCATTTTAATTTGGGTTTTAATTAACAAGGATTTGATGGATGGATAGAGTTAATTCTAGTTTTTAATGATAGATTGTTTATTTCAGTTTTATATAGATCTTGCTTACGTAGTTGTTGATTAATATAGCTGTTAGTTTGTTTTTTAATATCATGTTTTAAATTTCTGTTTTTAATCATTTCTTTATTGTAGTTTGAATTGTTAGAATAGATGTAGTATAGTTTCAATTTATGTAATTTCCTTTCCTAGAACTAAATTGCAATTATATTTCTTAGTTAATGGTTGAATCTAGTTTTGCTTATGTAGTATAGAAGTATAATGATGATCTCGTTATGTTGTTGATGGTTCATATATGAATATGCAGGGTATTTAACATTGTTTTGTCATGGCTAAACTCTCATTGGATTGTTTAATCCATAACTTTCACTTTTCCATTGAGATTAGTGTTGAGCTTATACCATTGGGATTGTCCTTTGTTGTCAAGTGCCATTGAGATATCATCCGACACCGAAGAAATTCACACAACCACCAACATTATATTTGAATTGTCATAGGTTAAAAGATAGTTTCTTTCTTTTGTAGATCATAATAGTTTTCTTTCTTTCATAGATTAGAATAAAGTTTTATTGTTGCTATAGGATAGATAGAGTTTGCTTTGATAGATTAGATAGTAGTTTGCTTATTATAGATTAAGCATTAGTTGTTAGTCTTTCTTTCTTTCAATTAAATAGATTTTCTTTCATGCATTAGAAATAGTTTTGCATTGAGCATTTAGTCCACTTGCCTCTTAGGCTAGATAGTTGCTCAATGAGAAGTTTTACTTTGATTACTTGCAATAGTTAGTTGCCTTTGCTTACTTGTCTATTTTCTTTAGTAGGTTAGATAGTCGTCTATTGCTTTAGTAGGTTAGTTAGTTGTATTTGCTTATTTGTCTATTGCTTTAGTAGGTTAGATAGTTGTCTTTGCTTGCTTGTCTATTTGCTTTAATAGGTTAGATAGGTGTCTTTGCTTGCTTGTTTATTTATTTGCTTTCATAGGATAGTTGCTCATTGAATGTAGGTTGGCAAGTTAAAATAGTTTTCTTTTGTCATTTGCTTATTGATATGCTTAGATAGTTGCTTATTGCTTATTGTTGAACTAGTTTGCTTTACATAGGGTTTTACTTGCTTTCTTAGGAACTATCCATCGATCCTTGGCCCAAAAGTACTTAGGTTACCTAGTTTCAAATTGCTTAGTAGGGTTTGCTCATTAGATAGGTTTTGCTAGAGTAGATTAGCCTTAGATAGTTGCCTTCTGTAGTTAGACTATACTCCTACCAACCCTTCTACCTTTGGCATATATTTTTCTACAACTCTAAGTTTACTTACCCTGGGTTGACAATTTAATTGAGGGTTTTTACTGTGTTTTTAGTGCATATAGAACACCCATTAGCCTTCTTCCAGTGCGCCATGAATTTTTCGAAGGTATCCTTCATTGTCGTCACTTTTTCCTTGACCTCTATTTCCTTATGAAAAATCTGATCAACTGTTTCTGCAGTGATCCGAGTTTGGATCTTCTCAACACTTTCATCAACTGCCTGTTTGATTATGCCTTGAGTTGCTGCTAAGGTCGTTGTCACTTTGTATGCTTCCTCCTTTAGTACTTCTATTTGTTGTGTGTGAGCCTGTTGTTATGCTCTTAGCTGATTCATTTTTGAATAAAGATTCCTGTTCTCATTCATGGTTGTTACCACCTCAATTGGTGGTAATGTTCCCATCATGTCTTTGAATTTATGCACCTTTTCCTATGCAACTTGGGCCTTTTGAATGAACACTTGTTGTTCCTTATCCTCACTGTTGTTCCTTATACTCACTGAGATATGTCCAAACGCCCATGGTTTCTGTATACAGTTGAGCACATTCCACTTCTAAATTTTTTGTAATTTCCACCACTATTGTCACGATTTTCTCCATTTTCTCCCTCTCTTCAGGTGGAGTGCTTGGTGTCATACGTTCTTCTAAATCAACCATCCACGTGTGGAATCCATTAATATCTTAACTGATCTTAGTTACTTGATCTTCCACCAGGGCCTCCTTCTTTATATGTGCCTCTGGGAGTTCTTCATATACATTCTTGAATGCTTGTTGTAGTCTTTCAACCTTTTGCACAACCTCATCATGCTCTTGTTTAACCTTGTTGTACTCCATCTCTAATGTGACATTTTCTATTGTAACTTTCACTAAATCATTGGATGTCTTCTCTTCACGCGAGTGCATCTCTTGTATCACGCTCATTTGTAATTCCTGCAATACTTCTATTGGTAGTTGTGATAACACTGAATCAATGTGACCTAACACACTTGCATGTTCTTTCATCTTTGTCACGGGGAACTCGACTGCCTCTGTCGCTAGCTTAATAAATATTCATTCTCCTGCGACTGCGACTGATAAGGACTAGGAGATTGATGACCCTACCTATCCAGTTTTGGTAGTGCTTGTTTTTGGTTCCTCCTCTGTCTGTCACCATGACACGATGTTTGTTACTTCTATTAATTCCCACAACTCGACCAACTGCTCCTGAATGCATCTGTTCATCTCTCCCTATTGTTGTGATGTGCGTTGGAATGTGTCGTCTATGAATCCATTCACATGATTTCTTATCTTCTCCATATATTCCTTTGTTAAAGCCTAGATAACCACTTCCTTGACAACCTTGTGGTTTGTCCGTTGTGGCACATATCTCTCTGTCTCTGGTTCTTTGTGTTTCTTGTCTCTGCAAGGAACTGTTTTCTATTTTGTTTCATTAATACCATTTCCGTTTTCCTGTGCATCCCCTTCTTCTCCATCCTCATCGATCTTGTGTAATTTCAAGTTTTGCTTCTCTGATGGCCCTACTTCTACTGGTGGAATCTTCCATGCATCGTCCTAATCAACCATAATATGACCGATCTCTTCTTCAATCAATATATATTGGGTTAGAAACCATTGCTAATCTAGGTCCTTCTTTTCTTGTACATACATGTGGTGATGCCTTGCCTTAAAGCACACCACTACCTTATATGCCTCAACCACTTCTGGTGGTATGTGCGGTGTTCTTTGGATGTTGTCCCTAATAGTTTCCTTATAAATATAAAATGAGAAATTATTGTCCATCTGTTGTGCCTTATGTGTAGTATACCATAGGTTTTGATACTACGCGGCTAGACAAGGATTCTCTGTGACTCCCAAAAATTGACTGTCATATGGCTCCCTCCATGCCGATCGCGCTATTAATATTAATAACCATGCATAATGGAACTCGGTCCCCTTATCCTGTGCTTCCTTGTAGTCAATAAAAAATTGGTTCAATAGAAATGCCACCTTGTTCATCTAGAGGCCCTCAACACATATTTTTGTTGCTGTTATGACCGTTGTTGGCACTTGATCTTTTTTGCATTTCCTCAACAACTTACACGCTAAGTCTTGCGTTGAAAACCTTACCATTGGGTCGCATATTATAGTGATGTCTAAACCACATTGTCCATGGAATGTATGAAATTTCTCTTTCATTCTCTCCGAGAGAGTATTTCATTCTTTTATAAAAAAACAACGATGCATGGTCCTCCCCCCTGTGACAAAAGACCAATAATACACACGATTAAATCAATATCAATGGACACTAGCATGTCAAGCCATAGGTATCCCCCATGCACACAACTTAGCAACATTTTACACACGCATTGATCACCTGACTTTGTCCAAAATGGGGTATATCAAACAAATTTATAAGACCTGCTTTCTTCAACCCTGTAGCCCACATATGCGGCTCGATGACTATCACATGAGTCTCAGAAATAATGAAATTCATCAAAAATTTGTTGGGTACTAACTCTAGAAACTTCTTCTCATCAGTTATGTCATGGTCGACATACTTTAATGAAGGTATCGGGCCTAACATGTCCCATTCTACGATCACGCCTTCTAGAATTGGTGGCTCCAAAAGTTGATACTTCACATCCTTTTGTAAATTAACCTATTTTGCTGATGGATTTCTCGGCGGGATATAATCCTTGGGAAATCTTGATGCTGAGGATGATGCCTCCTATGTCTCTTCTACCATCTGCGATGTTGCGGGTTGACCACGTGGTTTCTTCAGTACTGACATTGAAGTTGTTTCCACCTTAGGTGGTGCCATCTTCCTCTGTGACACTAGTCTCTACTTACAACTAGTTTTGAAACTTTGGTTATGAGCTTCGGATCTTCGACTCTGTGACTTCGGATATGGAACTTTGGCTCTGAAACTTGGCTCTCTATGTGAATTCTAACTGACAATAACCTTCCCCCATCGAACCTTTGCTTGCTTTTATACTTCATCTCCAGCGGTTACTTCCCTTTGTGCCTAAAATTTCCATCTAATCCACTAGTGGTTGGCATTCATTACTTGCCTTAATTCTCCATAAACTCTATATCTTCAATGAATTCTCTGTTCAATTCTGCAACCTGTCAAGATCTTATGGCCAATCTGCTTTTAATGTTACATGGTTCCACTACTTCGTTGTCATGGAAACTCTTTACTGCATGTCCTGTCATGGATCATCTTAAATGCTCTTAGCTATCATCTGTGCAATCTCTTCTCTCTGCACGATCTTCTCTTTTTGCGTGATCTCATCTCTCTGCACAATCTCTTCTCTCTGCACTATCTTGTTTCCTTCAACTATGTTCTCTTCTGCCTATTTTTTTTTCTCTTCTATGTCATTTTCCTAGTTTTCACGTTTATCTGCTAATCTTAAATTCTTGGACCACTCAACTTTCAACTTCTTCCCTGAACCATTTTCTTTTCCTTTTCCTTCTTTGTTTGATTTTTCTTTCTTTTTCTACCTTTTATTGCTATAGTACACTATGATACAACTTAGTATATGCAATTCTGCTAGTGCGCGGAAGGATGACCATCCCTATACAGTTTCAACCGACTCCCATTCACTAGTCCTTCCACGACTTGTCCATCCAACTTTTCTAGATAAACAACACCTACTTTAGTCACATATTTGATCACGTATGGCCCTAGCCAGTGCGTCTTAAAATTCCCTGGGTGCTGTAAGAACTTACTGTCATAGAGTAGTAGTAGATCTCCTATCTCAAACTTCTTCTACTTGATGTGTCTATCATGCCATTCTTTTTCTCATGCCTTTTGTACTTGCCGATGGAACCCTGAAAAAAATCGATCTTCGTCTAACACTAGTAACGATGACAATATGTATTCTACTACGCTGGAATCTGTAAGTGATCCAGATTATTTTCGGCATGAAATGAGAGCGGAGATATAATAAATAAATGTACAGAGATATCTCAGATATCCAATAATATAATTGAAATGTATCAGAGATGAAACCATAAACACAGAGATACAATAATACACAATTTCTATTAATGAGCAAGTTATCTTTGAGAAGAGATGTGATGACTACTCACATTCACAATAAGATGATTTACAATGAGGCTTTAAAGGCCCTTTTAACATAAAGAAAATCCAAAACCCTAACCCCGAAAGATGAAAAGCCAACAGTTTTGTGGACCCCGTTTTGGGTAGTTTGGTGTATCAAATTTCCGGGGGCGTAAATTTGGCATACGATCTCCGTTTGGGGTGAATGACAGCTCGTTGGAAAGGTCTATCCGAGGAACACACACGTTGTCATCATAATCAAACCTTATCAACAGTATAACTATTGTGAGCCCTAAAAATGTTGTTTAGGGCCTCAAAATGACCCCAAAAGTTTGGGACTTGAAAACTAGGAACAAAACTGTCAAACTGAATATGCCAAAATGAGCCAGTTGGAATAGGTGGGTGGCCACCAATATCCACCTCGATCAATAAGTTCTACCATCATAGAAATGCATAGACTCTATACAAGAAACTCCATGGGCATGACTGCTTCTTTCCTATATGCTAATATAAAGGGTGTCTGACCTATCAACTTCTTGCATGTAGTTCTTATTACAAACCTTTGTCCTACATTACAAACCTTTGTTAGTGCATTCTCCAATATCTTATTGAAAGCCTCCACAATTCCATTATATTTCTGGTGATATGGAGTGCTCTTCCGATGTTGAATCTAGAACTCTTTTGTCAATGCTGCAATTGTCTTGTTCAAAAAGTGAGTCCCTTGACCGCTAATAATTACTTTAGGACACCCAAACCTTGTCACTATTCTCTCAAATAAGAACCAAACAGTTGTCTCTGCGCTGCAATCTATAACTGGTTATGACTTAGCCCATCTTGTCAAGAAGTTTGTTGCGGTAATTATGTACCTAGCTTGTGATCTCCTCATTGGTGGATTAATTGGTCTGATAAAATCCACTACCGATTTGTCAAATGCCGATTCAATTTCCCTGGCTTCAAAATAACTTCGAAATCATATTGTTGGAATAGCAATAACCATCTGTAGATTATCCCCCCCCAACACTGGCTTGTTCACTAGGTATGACAGTGCATAGTGGTCTGTATACATATTGAAATGGAATCCCAACAAGTAGTATATGAACTTATGCAAGTTATAAACCATTTCCAAGCCTTCCCTTTCTATTGTCATGTAATTCTTCTCAGTAGTCGACAACTTCATGCAAGAAAAAGCAATTGGTTGGTCTAACTCTCCCTCTCCTGGCTGGGCTAACACTGCGCTGAGTGCTATCGATGATGTGTCCACATGAACGTGAAACTCTTTTTGCCAATTCGGGAACACTAGAATAGGTGCAATGACTAACTTCTCCTTCAATACATCTAGACCCTACTGATAGTCTTCATTCCACTAAAAATTAGCTTCTTTCTTCAATAACTTTTCCATTGGATTTGTAATCTATGCATAGCCTTTAATAAATTTCATGTAATATCTTGTATGAACCAAAGTAGTTCTCAACTGTCTCACTGATTTAGGCAGTGGCAAATTAACAATTTTTGCTATCTTGGCAAGATCAACCAACAAACCTTGCTTGCATACCACATGACCTAGAAATATCCCAAACGGTGTGCAAAAAATACATTTCTTCAATTTTAATGAAATTTGATATTGTATAGTTTTATCAAGCATCAACCTTAGATTTTCTATGTGATCTTTCAATAGGCCAAAGACAATTCAATCATCTAAGTACACTTCAATAAACTTATGAATAATCTCCTTAAACGTCGTGACAACTACTCTAGAAAACATAGTAGGTGAATTCTTTAACCCAAATGACATCACCATGTATTGGAAGCTTTCCCATTCTGTCGCAAATGTCGACCTATGTCTGTCTTCTGGTGCAATATTTATCTTATGGTATCTTGAAAATCCATCAGTGAATGAGTAGGCCTCCTGCCCTCCTACATTTTTTAGCACTTCGTCTGTAAAGGGGGTCAGAAACGGGTCATGCAAATATGCATTGTTCAATTTCCTTAGGTCTACACAAATTATAATGCCCCCTATTTTCTTATCTTGAAGCACCACCAGGTTTATCCAGTTGGACTCTGCGATGGGCTCAATGATACCAGCTTCTATCATTCTATCAAGTTCCGCTTTCAATTTTTCCTTGTACTTCAGATTCAATCTGTAAGGTCTCTTTCTTACTGGCTTAGCATCTGGTTTTAATGGGATGTCCATTTCACTTAATTCCCCAACTATCCCCTTCATCTCTGAGAAGGTTGTCAGAAAGATATATTGATACTCATGCAATAGGTCTACAATCTTTTCCACAGTCCCATCGTTCCAATAATCACCAATATTTGCAAACTTTGGTTTCTCCTTCGTGCCAATGTTCACTTTGCACACTCTTAAGGGCTTCACATATACATCATATTCAAGCTCTGGGTCTATTACTACGTGATCCCCTTCAGTCTCTAGTACTTGTACATTTCTTGGGTCTTCTTCTTTTGGATCTTCCACAATAACATTATAACATTCTAATAGTTCATGGACGGACACAGACTCTCTATGTGCGCTACATGCATGTACTATTTCTATATGTCCTTCCATAAAAAAATTATTTCTAATGACTTGTAGAGATACATCTACTAAAGGTGACTCAACTTCAAAATTAAATGTTACCTTAAATTTTTGTGTGATCTCTTCCCAGTTTGTTGTCCCTCTGCACACTTCTAGCTCTAGATACCAGTTCTAGGGAACTGTCTCCAATGTATGTATGAACCCATGCATCCATTCCTACTTCGATGCTTGTCTCCAAGTTGTCAAACATCGTGCAATATGATCATTTAGATAACTCATCCCCGTATACTTGTGCATAATTTATTTTGTTCCAAAACTTATCTACATCATCCTTTTACAATGTTACCAATCCTCTATCCCTTCTTTGTGTGTTGCCCACCATCTCGTTGGGGTTGCTCTCAATGAAACATCTAATGCTAACAACCTTTGCATTTCAGGTATATGTAGTTGAAATTCATTGATAAAAGAACTTATCTCAGTTACTCCATCAAACTTTGGTGCATCACATACCTCTGTTTTGATCCAGTGCAAAGAACGTGTAATGTGAGCACATCTTCTGGTTGATACTTCATGTAACCTGTGCTGCCAATGTTCAAGTCCTTCCTCCGAGTCTGATGTGAAAGAGCTTATACTTCTCCAACTAAGTGCACCATCTATAGTGGGATTGTCGTAGTCATCCATGCACATGGTTATATTGTACAGGTTATCATTTTCCTTTCTTGCAGGCTCCACATATCTTCTTACCTCCATGGGGTCTAATGGCACAGTGAACTTTAAGCCTCCTACTTCAAAAATCATTTCTCTTTTCTTCAAGTTAATAATTGATTTATTTTCAAAGGCCCAATCCAATTTGAGAAACACTTGATATGGCTAACTGTTGTCCATGATCTCAATGACCTCGAAATCAACTACACTACACACTCCATTTATGTTCACAGATACTCCTCCCAGTCTCTCAATCGGTATTACCTTATGTTAGTTGGCCAAAATTAACTGAACAGTTGACCAAACTATCTTTGGTTTCCCCATCATCTCCCACATTTGTCTTGGAAGAACATTGACATCTAATCCTATGTCCAAGATGACATTTTCCATGTCACATTCTCCTATCTATGCACTTAATCTGAATTCTCTGTTTGTCGTCTTCTTGTGCAAGAATTGGTTC
Organism: Picea mariana; assembly: GCA_032191745.1. Lineage (NCBI taxonomy): Eukaryota > Viridiplantae > Streptophyta > Pinopsida > Pinales > Pinaceae > Picea > Picea mariana. The sequence continues at coordinate 57,261 of JASDQU010737666.1, forward strand.
ACTGCTTTTTGTTTCGTAGGTATTTCTCTGTCTTGTGTACACTGATTAATCATTCCGCATAGTGAATTCAACGCTGCTTCATCCTGCATCAACTCTAAACAACTCTTTAGAAAGTCTTTCAAATTATTTACCTTTTTGACCGACCTTTATGGAATAGTGCGATCATAAACTGACGACATATCATATATTGGTGGCATATTTGATGTTGATGTTATCCAGTTTGGTCCTAATATATCCTTCCTCACTTGTTGATAGGTCTCTTTCTCTTTATAAGAATTGAATGACGGTGTAGATTCAAATTCTTTCCTTATCCATTTCTCAACCCATTTTCTTTGTTCCGTCACATCTGGTCTAGTTCTTGTTCCATCGCACATAACAAATGCTACTCTAGGTTGATCATTGTGCTCCTCGACTGCTATCATTTGTAGGTTGTGGTTCTGATTATGATTCCCTCTTGCTTGCCACTTCGCTATCAATTGAGGACAATATTTTGTCGCGTGATGCAATTATCTGCAATAAGTGCACATTGTGCAAGGATTCAGGAAATCTCTCGCTAAATGTCTTGGTTGATTGCAGTTATAACAAATTATTGGTCCTCTTCCTCCTCAACCAAATCCTCCCTGTCCTCGAGCTTTGCTGAATCCTCCACATCCACCCTAGTTAAAGCCCCTCGAGGTATTGTACTGTGGAACCCCTCCTTCTGTTGTGACATTTTATTCTTGGATTCTGTACACATATGAAGTGCACTCTCTCATTAAATTGAACACGCAACAATATTTTTCATCATGTCCTACAATTTTGAAAAAAATATAGAATAACTGCTTAGGTGTACTCTGGAACTTCTATAATAATGGACAAGCAGTCAGATGATGTCCCCAAGTCTTAAATATCTCACAATACCCTACTCCTCTTGCCAAAGGGTTCGGTTCTCCTGTGGCCATATACTGCGCAAATGCTAGGCAATCTTCCTTTTGATGACCTTCTCTCTTACTTGTAATACACCAAACATGTTCATGCTTTTCCTTTTCCTTCATTATCTATGATAAATGAATTCTCAACGCAACCAACTGTGACTGTACTTGTGCCATATACTATAGGATATGCTTCCAACTTCATCGCGATTTCTAATTCTTTGAGATACAATGTAACCTTGAATTGTGTCAATGGACAACGAATGTACGATAACAAACCCACAATAAACCATTCTCGATGTTTCTAATCAAGAATTTGAAAGGTTAATCGACCCATCACATCTTTAAATCTCTGGTCGTAATCCCACACTATCTCATTTTGTACTTGCTTAATCTCTTTTAGCTCTATAATATATTGCGATTCAGATTTCGGATTTCATAATTCCTTTAACAACGCTTGTCCAATCTCTACCAAAGTTCTTGGCTATCAAGTTGGTGTGGTTTTCTGATACTTCATATACCATAGAAATGCATGACCTATGAACATCGTGGCCATCTTTGCAATATTATTTTCCTTGTCCTGGACATTTTTTACAGTCCATATCGTGTCACACACAAACAAGTGCTACTCAGGGTCTTCCGACCCTGATCCATAAAATTTAGGCATCCCTAGTGTATGATCTATTCCTACCATTGTATTCGGTGTAGTACTTACACTTGGTGATGCTGACTGACTCTAGTTCGCTGCACTACTCCCACTATTCTGGCTACTATTCCAACTTCCTCAACTAACTACAACTTCTCTTGACAACGTCCTGGTTCCTACTTCAAATCTACGTGACGCACACGGGGTCGTGGGTTCAACACATATTTCGATCCGAGATGGAATTCCTTCTTCTATTGGATTGTACCGATGATCCTTTTCTGCCTCTTTCCTTTCTCCATATGCTATGATATGAAATACCGCGTAGGGGTCTCTTTTCTCAAATACTTTGTGTTACTCTTCTCTCTCAGCCACATTCTCCTTCTTACTATATCTGAACCTTTTCCCACAACGCAATACTCCAATCTCTTTGTCTGAGCTAGTCTTCCTCCCTCAACAACCTTATTCCATTCATTCCTTACTCATCCTTTCCACTCTTAGACCATCCTCTTGTCATCCCCCTGTCCCCCTAAGTGCAAGCGGGTGCTTAGAAATCAGACTCCATCTTCACGACATTCTTGTCGCATAATAACATTTTTATCTAGGTAGACAGGGCACTCAAACACCTTTCACGTGGACCCTTGAAAAATTCCCTCTCTATGACACTATAAGACTGGGTGCAATCTATTGCAAACTCTGTAATGTAACCCCCCAGTATACTATTCAACTAGAAATCAATCACGTGAGAAACCTTATTACTAACTGTATTTAGTTGTCTGATCAATTCAGGAATCTGGTTTCGCGAAGCTTTAGCTCAATATCTCCAAACGTTCTCCACTAGCCTTTATAACCATTCAATAAAAATTATCGAAAATTCACCAAAGAATATTTCATGAAGATCTGTGAACACATACCTTGCTGAGTCACGGGTTCCTATTCTGTTCTCTGGAAAATTCCTGTTGATTCTTTTCTAGCCATTTGATGATCTCCTCCTTATTCGGCCTCCAAAACATTCCCCTCAATTACAGTTCCTGGTCCCAAAAACAAAACCATTTGTTGGATTGCAGTGGGAATACTCGGGGTGAATCATCAAAATACCAACAAAACCCTTAGACACCAGCCCTTTCGACATCACCTGCAGAGCAAGTGAATTCTGATCCAGATGGATATTGGTGGCCACCCACCTATTCCAATTGGCTCCTCGTGTCCGTTTTGGTCGAGCACGTCTTTCTGTACTACTTTATAATTGTGAGTTATACACTTCTAGGGTTGTCTGAAGCCTCACACATTCTCCAGGTGGATACGGGTGGCCTCTCGCCTAATCCAACTGGCATATTTTGTATGTTTTCATGTCAACACATCTTGCTATACTTTCAGGGTTGTTTTCGGGCCCTAAAAATTGTTTTTTTGGCTCGCCACAGTTAGACTATAGACGGAGTTAGAGTTTGACGACGGAATGTGTAGTTCTCTGAAATACCTTTCCAATGGGCTATCACGTGCCTAAAACAGAGGTTGTATGCAAAAGTTATTACCCTAGGAATTTGAGGTACCAAATTACACAAACTTACCCATAGGACCCACATAAATTTTGGCGTTTCACCTTCTAGGGTTAGGTTTTTGGATGTCTAGGGTTTTTAAATTCATGAGTAATATGAAAAGGGCATATGGAGCCTCATTGTAATCCATTCTTCTCAAACGGATGCACATAGCAGCCACATCTCTTCTCAGAGATAGCTACCACCATTCGAGCAAGTTTCAGTTCTGCAGTTTTACATTTTCAGCCTATTTCATTATTTAATAGAAGATATTGTTCACTAAATATTTGTGTTATTCTTCTTGTCTCTATGTTTATGGTATTCAGTCTGTAATTAGTTCGTTCCTCTCCTAAATCCGGATCAAAGTCTCACCCGAGGAATCTAGAGGGGCTGCAGGAACCAAGGTTTTGTAGTGATAAGGGGAAGTGAGGCATTCACATTTCTTTACTAACCATCTAATCATGTGCATAGTTTCCATTAGTCAACAATTACTTAACACTCAATATGTTCTATGTACTACATTATCCCACTTAACATTCATTCAATTGAACAACTACTTAAGTGTGCAACATTATTACATCATACATGAACAATACATTCAACATACTTAAGCATATCTCATCATTGCACCATAACATTAGACATCACAACATGCAATGATAACACATCATGACACACATGTTTAACGTGGTTCACCCAACTTGGGCTACGTCCACAACGACTGGCTTCTTATATTGTTCATTGATAATGTTCTACATCTGTGCACTGCGCTACAAAATACGCAACAATAACATTTACCCAAACTTGCCTAGCTGTTCTGTCATGGTGTGAGCCTCACTCCCCAGTCATACCTCAAAACTTCCTTCAATGCTCGACTTAGCTTACCCAAAAATCACTAAGAGCTTTTCACATCTCTAACACTTCTACCTAAAAACCCATTACATATTTATACACAAAAACAGGGCTATGTTGAACCAACCTGGTTCACTATGCAAATATCCAAAATACTTGGAATATAAATATATCCATTTAGGATAATAATATATATAAAATGTATGAGTAAATATGAGATATGAGATTACAATTACAATGAGGACAATACATACCCAAGCAGGGGTGCCCTTTCATTAATAGACATGTCTTTTGGATAAGACACGCCTTTTCATTATAATGTATTAATTATTATTATGTAATGATTACTTATTTATATCTATCTATTTTATATATTTATGTTTGTTACATAGCCTTCCCCTTTAGAAATGCTTTGTCCTCAAAGCTTGTTTATGGAGAGGTTTACATCTTCGTTCCGACTCGCAATGTCTTGACTCCTCGCATGATTATCTATTTTTGGTGTGGTCAGGATATACAATACGAGACGATATGAATGACGTAGATTTGAACAAAAGTGTCAAATTGTGAAAGGATCAGACCATCCTAATTCAATCTTTTATGGAACGTTGCTCTTGCATGATGAATGGTTATCATGAGACTGAATTGCACTGGTATCAATATTTTTCATATGATAAATTAGTTGTTTCCGTCTTGAATGACATTGATATTCCGATTGTTTAATATATATGATCGTATAATTTGGATGTCGATAAGGATTTCTTATAACATGATTTTTCCTTATCATTCTTGTAGCATTTACTTCGTTTAACTTCGATATATAATTTTCTTCATGCATCGATGTTTCCTTGTTAATGGCTGAATTTTGATTAGTAAGTATACCTGGAGCTTCCATCGTTTGTACTCCAACATCTGACGTTGTCTTTTTTTTGTTGACTTTGCAACTTCTTGAGCTGTGACATGGATTATATATGTAATTGGTCCATTTTCCATAACTTGGATTTGTTCATTTGAAAACTTCATTGCTTCCTTTTTTATAAGCAGTTCTAACTTGTTTTCTAGAGACTTCTTATCATTCTTAATATTTTTTTTTTGCATCAATATGTTTTTATTATGCTTTTTTAGACGTGAGTTTTCTTCATTATCTGATTTGATGATATCTTTAATGTCTGAATTTTCAAGTTTCTCTTCTTTCAACTTTTTGATCTGTTCTAGTAACCCTTGATTAAGGTTCTTCAAATGCAGATTTTCTTCTTCTTGTTATGATAGGTGTTTCTTGAATTCTTTTTTGAGATCTTCTTTTTCTTGTTCTAATCTTTGATTACTCTGCTTTACAGCCTTAGACTTCTTGAATTGTGTAAGTAATTTTTGACTATGATCTTTTAGGCAAGAAATTTCTTCGTTTTTATCCATGATAGCTTTGTCAAAATATTTTTTCATCCTTGATATTGATTTTTTATTTTCTTGAAGGATGACCTTCGAGATATCTTTAAAGTCTTTGGAGGAAGGCATTATCGATTTCGATCTCATTGTAATGTCCTTGAATGTCATCATTTTATTTTTATGGGAAAACTTCAAAAATCTTTTCTCCGTGTTTAAGATGAAGGTACCTAGTTTTCCAAACCAGCGTAACCTGAGAATTATGTCAACATGTTTTCTATAGATAGTTGCAAATTTGAATTGGAATATATATTCATAATCATCAATTGTAACTTGCAAGTCCTTAATTTCATATTGTTTTTTGTTGAAAATATCTTCCTTTTCCATTATGTTTGGATCATGAATTAATAATTGATTTTCCAATTCGATATTAATGTAATTTTCCTTATGGTCCATGCTAATAACGATGCTAATCTCTTTTCCTTGAGTACTCCCCTTTAGTGTAATTAATATGTAACATAGAATATCAAGATCTTCATAAAAAAATATTACTTCATTTTTTTAAAATCCATTTTAACTTTGTTGATAATTTACGATAGATATTTCCTAATTAAAAAGCGTTTATATACACCTTCAATAATTAAACTGGATCTCTTTTTATTTTTCGATAATAAATGATGCACTTCTTAAAACTTTAAATTTGAAGTTCTTCTTTTTCACTTACTTCTTTGGACTTTTACTCCCTATAACATTATGGAGATGCACTTTTTACTTGGAATCTTCTTAATGTAATATAATAATATATCAATTATTTGAAGTGTAATGAATTCTCAATATTTTAATATCACCTTTATTTTTTTATTTTTTTTGGTTTATGAAAAAAATTGCTTTCGAAACCAATATTTTTAATTTTTATATATATATATATATATACTTTTCCACTCATTAAAAGATATCTTAATATTAAACCTTGATACCTTATTAATAACCTTTTCAAAAGATTTTTCTTTTATTATGATACAAGAAATTCTCTTAATGACCCTTTTAATGAATGTGTAAGGTCGTGACTGTACGCACGGGGCAATACAACAATCAATTTTTTTTAATCAATGAGTATGGATGAGTGTACATAATTTGCAATTTAATTGGATGATTTGTACAGATTGGAAGTAGTAAGGTCGTGACTGTACGGACACTAATTATTGATAGTGGTATGATGACTGATTTGTTGTGGAAGTACAGAGAATGAATGTATAGTTGTTGTTGTACGACTTGTTAATTGTTGAAGTATGACTGCTTATTATATTAATTGCAGAAAAATACAGACTGTATTGGTACACCTTATGTGTAACTTCGACTATAATTCAAATTTTGTTAATTTTTATTTTTTTTTATCAATTTTTGGTTTTGTTTTCTAAATTTTTACAGTATGCTGATATATTTTTATTTTTATTTTTATTTTATATTTTTAAAAATCAAGTATAGGCAGTGGAGTCACTTTTCTTCATTGGAATTTTTGGACTTCAAATATTTGTAGCGGAATTGTTATTTCTTCAATGGAACTTGATTTTTAAATGGCCAATGAGCGGTTGGTGGTCAAGGACTAGATTAGAGAAACTCTAAATCTTTGAGTCGCCAAAGGCCTGTAATGATGTTGCCATGGGAAATAGAATTTGACCTAAGGTCTATGGTCCAAAGGCCATGATCATAAACAAAGCTTTGATACCGCTGTGGTGAACCAACCTAGTTCAGTATGTAAATATCCAAAATACTTGGAACATAAAGATATCCATTTAGGATAATAATATATATTAAATGTATGAGTAAATATGAGATATGAGATTAGAATGACAATGAGGGCCATATATACCCACACAAGGGTGCCCTTTCATTAATAAACATGTATTTTCATTATAATGTATTAATTATTATTATGTAATGGCTACTTATTTATATCTATATATTTTATATATTTATGTTAGTTACAAGGGCTAAGCTCATTAGAAAGTGGACAAAATGTCCTAACAACCCAATGATTTATAACTGTTTTATGTCTTTTGCGCATTGCTCCGTCACAGTTCCTTCTGTCACACACTTTGACTCCTTAAATTCCGCTCACGTCGCATGCTCTGGTCCATCTTCTAATTTCCTTTTCTTCTGTGACTTATTCTGGCGTGGATCCCAAAACTTGAAAAAACTAATCCAAAATTCTTATCCAACAAACGCTAATCCATTTTTAAATTTGTAGGTGTTGAGGATTAACAACTACATTAATAGGCCGTATAAAAATTGTGGAATAATATACAAATTTACTATGTTGTGGCCTACAACTTATGCTTCTACCAAGTGGACTAATTCACATGGATCAAAGATGTCTTCCTCTCCTTCTACTCCAAGGTTTTTTCTGTTGTGTATTTTAACAATCATGATGATTGCATGGCAATGTTAGAAGAGGTTCCATGACTTTAGGCTGCATTGGCCTCTTTATTAAACCCTAGTTTCCAAAGTTCAATCTAGTGACTATCTCACCACCACTGCGCTTGTGTGGGTGCATCTTTGGATTTCCCTCTCTTTACCCAGGTTTCAAATGTGCTAAGGAAAATTGGGTCAACTTTGGGAGATCTCTAAATATCAACATCAATCATGTCTAATAGGACATCACTATCTGTGCTTGCATTTGTGTCGCACTTGACTTGAGTAAGGGTCTCCCAAAGAAAATATTTTTAGAGAGGAATGACTCTCATTTGATCCAATAATTAGATTATGGGAATACAAATTTCTTGTGTAAAATTTTTGGAGCAGTAGGCTATTTGCAAGTTGTTTGTTGTATAGCTTCCATTCCACAAGGGAAAAATGTGAAATCTAGAAAACCCTGATGTTTAAATTATTATACTATGAATCCTAGTGCATTTCCCAAAAATAAAATAACACATTTCAATCTGAGGGCCTCGATAAAGGTTCTAGTATCACCCTTGGTTATAAGGGACAACCATCTTGCAATGATTATACCAATAGAACCAAGCCCTTCTATGCCCTAGTATGCAGGTAATTCAAATTGAAAATCCCTGAATAGGGATGTAAAAGACATGCAACTCAATTATCATGGATCAAAAAAGGAATATGGTCTCTACATTAGGGATTTTCTTGCATGGATGAGTGAAACTCCTTTTGTTAAGCTAGGTTGTAAGCTCAACAATTGAGAATTATTAGTTGCGGGACAAACACATGAGCATTACTACAGAAAGATAAAGCAATAGAGCATGCATGCAATCAAATTACAAATCCAACCATAAGAATGTCATTCAAAAATTAGAACTTGGATGGAAAAGCATAAAATGAATAACAATACCTAAGGAGAATGGTCAGATGCAAGTGGGCTCCAACACTCTCCTTGGGATGGACCATTTTGCTTCTTGAAAGCCCTCTCTATTAATGATAAATGAATAAGTCTTTGATATTAGAGGAAAGAACACACAAAAAACATGATGATGATTAATGCTAGAGATGAAAGAGTAAGATGGATGATCTCTAATCCCATTCCTCTATCATAACCTTACAATTATTCTCTTCTTAAAAATTTACCCCATGGATTTCATTTATAGAGAAACTTTAAACCTCTTGAAGAACTAGTTTAAATGTGACAAATCTTCATTCAAAATGGGTTCCTAGTGCTTGAAACAAACTTTGAGAGGCAAAAGTACTCCTCATAAATGGGAGCAAGTAGAATTTATCTTGTACAACAACCTAGAGCCCCTCGAGTCACGATTGAACCTTTAAATGCATCAAGGGGTCACACTCACTTGTGTAGATAGAGTTGCACGACTTTAGAAGGATATTTCACAAAAGTCTCACAAGTGTTAGTGAATATGGGTGATGCAGGAGCATCCGCACTTCATCAAGCGAGCCAGCGCGTGGAACAAAGAACAACTGGACACCGCCAGCATTCAAATTTTGAAACATTGTAATATGGCTGCGCCAAACATTAATACGTTGATGTGATGAAGCGCACTTGTACATTGTAACGGACCTTGAGTAGATAAGCTCTCGTCCTTAGGTAGATGAGGCATTTATTAGATTTAATGCAGGTAGATAAAATAGTTAAGTCTAGATTAGACAGTTTTACTCTCGAGAGGGAAAACGGAATATAGGCACCCTCCTTTGTATTATTGAAATTCATTAGCATTGGTATTGTGATTATCAACTGGAGAGCAAGAGAGAACAGAGCAGAGAGATGTGAAGAAACCCCATGTACAGACATTGAATTAATAAGAAAGCTTTGATTCAATTCCATGGATGTGTTTGGTCTCTTTGTGTTGTTGATATTATGTTGTTGCATACTTGCTTCCTTTTATGCTTATATTTTATATGCTGCATATGTGATTGCATATCAGGTTCGAAACCTGAGGGAATAAGGGAATGAGTTTCCATTGTTTCTCTGCTTGAGCCGGGAGATTCCTGCATAGAGTGCAGTTGAATTCCTCCGCATAGAGTGCGTTGAGGAGGCTAAGTCGTTGAACTTTTGTTCTCGTTTGCCCAGAGTGAATTGGGTTGTTCGAGTCGAGCAGGGAAGTGCAGGTCGAATTGGAGTCTCAGTAGCAAGTCTGAGAAGGGAAAGGTCGAGGCTGTTGCGAGCGTGAGTGCACAGGACTCGGAAGACTTCATCACTGATTGGAAGTGGTCGAAGACCGAGCACAGGGAGCATGTTCGAGAAATCTCTGAAGGATTCCAAGTTGGTAAAAGCTCAGGAGGGATAGTACCTTTGCTCCGCTTACACAGGGCAAGGTGGTGAATCAGAGAACTCTTCAAGAGGAAGAGAATCGACGACTTGAAATCGTTGTGGAAAGTCACGAAATCCCGCAGACCGTCAGATCGCAGAGGAGTTGCAAGGGGGTTAACTCGCAGGTGTATGAGAAACCCGTTTTCCATCGCATATCGACATATCGGGGTTGGCGGGTGCAAGGATTGCATGCACGTCGAAATCGCGAGTCGCGATTTCCCGATTTAGTGGGAGCCGTCGATCGTCGAAGGGACAAGTGGCACAAATCCGGGGTCTCGCGGGATCGCCATTCGGGGTTTTCAACCTCAGGGAACACTTGCATCATAAACTCGTGATCGACGAAATCCAGGAGTGACGTGGCAGTGTGGGACCACGAGACTTAGTGGCAGACAGGTGGCCTCACATCGGGAATCGGCACCTCGGTACTCGGGGTTTCGAAATATAAGGACTCAGCGTCGCGAGTGGTGATATCCCGAGGTTTGACCGTTGACCATCGGCGTTCGGGGTTCGGGATTTTGAGTGGCTTGTGAATTGTGCACCCAGGGTTCGCGATAGTGCGAACGCCGAATTCCCGATTTGCGAAGTAACCATCGCCGAAGAAGAGTCCTGTGGGTGACAAGAACTCTCGAGGGGAGTTGGAAGAACACTACTGTTCTTCGGGCCAAGGATAGTGGAGGTCCTGGTGAGTGCGGCCGCGCCGTCGAGGGCAAGTTGTGCTAATGGGCCACACAAGTGTACAAAACCCACTTTCAAAGGTTTTTTCTTTTCTCTTTGAGGTGATCTAAAGTAGCCATAAGTACTCTTCATAAATGGGACAAGAGTCAAATTTATCTTGTACATAAACCTAGAGCCACTTTAGTCAAGATTGAATCCTTAAATGTGACAAATGGATCATGCTCACTTGTGCATATAGAGTTATGCAACTTTCAAAGGATATTTCACAAAGTCTCGCGGGTGTTAGTGAATATAGGACGTGCAAGTGTACAAAACTCACTTTCAAAGTTTTTTTATTTGTTCTTTTAGGTGATGTAAAGTATCAATGAGGTATCTTTATTATGTTGTATTTTTACCAGTTGATGATTCTAAAAAATCACCTAAATGTCTCTTGTGAGCAAAATTGAGGTGATAACAGTTGTGCCCCAAAGTGTGAGGTTAGGATCTTATGTTTAGAGAAAATACATCATTTTTTTAATTCCTAAATGCTTGTCTCAATGTGTGAGGTTAGGATCTTATGTATAGAGAAAATACATCATTTTTTTAATTCCTACATGCCTTTCAGAGAGAGAGAGAGAGAGAGAG
>JASDQU010737666.1:69138-96442 GCA_032191745.1 Picea mariana
GCATTATCTGTTCTAGCATACTTGAATTTTTGAATATAGATGAGGGCCTATTGAGATGAATTGAGAGACTAACTATAAATATATGAGGGTAAATCTTGATTGGATGTGACACTCCATATTTGTACTCTTGAAATCAAAACTAGATGGTGCTTGATCACATGCAGAGCAATCTACCCATACCTTATTTACTTCAAATAATTTCCCTTTTTGAAATGTTTTCAAGAATATAATGAACTTCATAGCCTATAATATTATTCCAATACATGCCCCCTTTCTTCAAAAACAAAAATTTATTTATTTTTAAATAAATCGTTTTCGTCGCAATTTGGACGGACAATAGAAATCCTGTGACGAATTTGCTATATAAACCACGACCGTTTTCGTCGCAATTTCGACGCCCAATAGAAATCCTGTGATGAATTTTCTATATAAACCACGATCGTTTTTGTCGCAATTTCAACGCCCAATAGAAATCCCGTGATGAATTTTCTATATAAACCACATCGTTTTCTTCACAATTTCGACGCCCAATAGAAATCCTGTGACGAATTTGCTATATAAACCATGAAAGTTTTCGTCGCATTTTCGACGCACAATAGAAATCCTGTGATGAATTTTCTATGTAAACCATGAAAGTTGTCGTCGCAATTTTGACGCTCAATAGAAATCCTGCGACGAATTTGCTATACAAACCACAAAATTTGTATAGCGATTTCATCGCTATATACCACGTTGTCGTCGCACTAGCGACGGAAATTTGGAATGTCGGTTCGTCGCAATGTTTTCACTTACTTTTCCTATATTGTCGAGTGTGCGACGATTTCCCTACTGTGTCACTCTTTCGACGAATTCTTCACTTAGTCATATTGGTGACGATATTTCTTTTTTTGTTGCAATTGTGACAACTTCCCTATGGTCGTTGCTCTTGCGACATTAATCCAAGTTCGTCAAAATTGCCATGTCACATGAAATGACGTTTGAGAGACTCAAGAGTCATCACAATATCCATGACATAACGTCGCAAGAGCGTCAAAATAACTGTCACAAAATGACCCAAATTTGCTAGTGCATTGGGGTCTTATGATATTCTGATTGGAATGGATTGGTTGGACAAGAATCATGCTGTCCTAGATTGTCATAACAAGACATTTACATGTCTTGATGGAAATGGAAAACATAGCACTGTGAAAGGAGTTCCAAGACCCATCTCTATAAGGGATATTTTAGCCTTACAACTAAGAAGATGTTTTAGGAAAGGATGTCAATTTTATGCAACTCATGTGGAAGAGCCAGATAATACAAAGGGGCCAAGCCTCGAATATTTCTTGGTACTACATGAATTTGAATATGTATTCCAAGAAATACCCGGATTGCCACCAAGAAGGGATATATATTTCTCAATTGATTTAGTGCCAGGTGTTGCCCTGGTGTCAAAAATACCTTACATAATGAGCACACCAGAGTTAAAAGAATTACAAATGCAGTTGGAGGAATTGTTGAAGAAAGGGTACATACGTCCAAGTGTTTCACCTTGGGGAGAACTAGTAATTTTTGTCAAAAAGAAGGATGGAACCTTGAGGCTATGTATTGACTTTTGACAAGTGAACAAGTACACTATGAAGAACAAGTATCCTCTACCCCGAATTGATGACCTCTTTGATCAACTAAGAGGAGCAAAGATATTTTCAAAAATTGACCTGAGGGAAGGATACCATCAGGTAAGAATCAAGGAAGAAGACATTCATAAGACAACCTTTAGGACCAGGTATGGGCATTATGAATTTGTAGTGGTGCCATTTGGACTGACCAATGCACCAGCTGTATTCATGTGCTTAATGAATGGCATATTAAGGAATTATTTGGATAAGTTTGTCATAGTATTCTTGGATGACATACTTATCTATTCTAAGTCTGAAGAGGAGCATGAAAATCACTTAAGACTGGTATTGCAAGTACTGAGAGAACATCAGTTGTATGCCAAGTTGAGTAAGTGTTCTTTCTATCAAAAGAAGATCCATTAGTTGGGACACATTATTTCAAAGCAAGGCATAGCAGTAGATCCAGAGAAGATCGAAGCCATTAGAGGATGGTCAACACCCATAAATGTGTCAGACATCAGATCTTTTATGGGATTAGTTGGCTACTATAGAAGGTTCATAGTAGGGTTCTCTAAGATTTCTCATCCCACCACTTCTTTGCAAAAGAAGAGAACTAAATTTGAATGGACACTCAAGTGTGAATAATTTTAATCTATTGAAGGAATTACCTACTAGTGCACCTATGTTAAAGATTACTGACCCAAATGAAAGTTTTGTGGTATGTACAGATGCATGTAAGGAAGGACTTGGGGGAGTCCTCATACAAAATGTACATTTCATTGGAGATGAGTCCAGAAATATTAAGGAACATGAGAGGAACTATGCCACACATGACTTGGAACTTGCTGCCATTGTTCACGCCTTGAGGATGCGAAGCCATCATCTCATGGGGAAGAAATTCGAATTAAGGACAGACCACATTGGCCTGAAGTATCTTTTTGAACAACCAACCTTGAATTCCAGATAAAGAAGATGGCTGGAATTTCTAAGTGAATATGACTTCGATATCAAGCATATCAAGGGAAAGGAGAATAAAGTTTCTGATGCACTTAGTAGAAGAGTGCATATCATGCATGCTACTGCTGTTCGTATGCATCAGTCAGACTTGAAGAGCAGAATTTTAGATGGTCTTGTTACAGACCAACATTACCTACATGTAAAGGAAAACTTACATCAAGGAGATGTACAACAAAAAATAAAGGAGTATGAGATAAAGGAAGATAGACTACTCATGCATAAAAATAGAATTTATGTTCCTAGTTCTGGAGAATTGAGGAATTTGGTACTGAAGGAAATGCATGATGTTCCTTATGTTGGACATCTCGATTACCAGAAAACAATTACACCAGTAAGAAGCTAGTTCTTTTGGACAGGAATGAAGAAGGATGTTGCTGATTACATCGCTCGATGTATGGAATGTCAGAAGGTGAAGGCCGAGCATAGGCACCCAATGGGTTTGCTGCAGCCATTGCCAATCCTAGAGGAGAAATGGGAAGTGATCACCATGGATTTCATCACAGGATTACCCAGAATGAATAAGAAACATGATTCAATCATGGTTGCGGTTGAAAAATTAACAAAGGCTATTCATTTTGTGCATGTGAATACAACGCATACATCGGCTAATATTGCAGAAATTTTGATGAAGGAAATTGCTAGGTTGCATGGGATACATAGGACAATCGTCTCAGACAGAGATATGAAGTTTACCTCCAATTTTTGGAGGGGATTGTTTAAAGGATTTGGCACAAATCTAAACTTTGGCACAACATATCATCCCCAGACAGATGGGAAAACAGAGAGAGTCAATCAAATAATTGAAGACATGCTGAGAATGTATGTGATGGATAAGCCATCTAAGTGGGAAGATTACTTACACTTGGTTGAGTTTTCATATAATAATGGGTATCAAGCTTCATTGAGAATGATCCCATTTGAAGCCTTGTACGACAGGAAATGTGATACTCTAGTAAGCTGGGACAACCCAACATATAGAGTGGTACTTGGGCCAGAGTTGCTCAAGGACATGGAAGACCAAGTGGTCAAGATCAAGCATAATTTAAAGGCAGCTCGGGATAGACAAAAAGTTTATGCAGACAATAACATGACAGCTAGAGAATTTAAAGTAGGGGAGCATGTACTTTTGAAAGTGAAGCCCAAGAAAATCTCTTTGAATTTGGGTAGTTGTACAAAGCTAGCAACCAAATTCTGTGGTCCATTTGAAATATTAGACAGAATAGGGCCAGTTGCAGACATGCTTGCATTACCTGCTTCCATGAATGAAAATAATGTATTTCATGTCTCTTTACTAAATAAATATGTACATGATCCTAACCATGTTATTGATTGGCGTTTGATTCAGGTAGAGACAGAGGGAGATTTTTAGGTTCAGCCAGTGCAGGTATTGGACATAAAATTCAAAATGCTCCGGAATTGAGCTATAGAGTTGGTAAAAGTTCAGTGGACCTGCTATGGTCCTGAATATGCTACCTGGGAGCATGAAGATGCCATGCGGGCAGAGTACCCACAACTTTTTGAATAAATTTGAGATTTTGATCTCTATTTTATATATGCACTGAGGACAGTGCCAAAATAAGGGGGAGGGGATGTAACACCCCAGGTTTTGAACCCCCATTTTAAATAATGTATTGTTACAATGCTGAGAGGCTAGAGTGCCCAAACAATTATTAAAAGGCTAGTCTTCACAAGACATGTAATGTTTTTGATCATTATTACTAATAAATACATGGATGGCTGCTAGACAGACAAGGACTAGAGTTATAGGGGGCTATGATTCCACAAGAGAGGGGGCTTGAGGGGCTAAGTGTTTATTCCTATTCTAATTACCCTTTTTTTCTAAGGGAGGGGATCAATTACGTGAGCTTCTTGGGGAAGGCCAGGAGGTTCTTGATTCCCCACGAAGTTACTTAAACCCGCCTCTGGTTTGATGGGGGGGGGTGGTTGTTGGACTAATGGCTTGTTCACTAATTTTCTGTACATTCATTCATTTCCCTCATGCACTTCCATTCACTCACTTACCCATCCATTGATCCATCCTCACCTGTGTCTTAGCTTGGAAAGGGAAAGGAACTGCTGAGATTTATCCATGGGATAGTTGGATGTGATGGTTGCTGGTGCAATCCATCCATGACCTGGGGCATGCATGTCTGAGATGCATTGGTCTGTGCCCTGTTTTTCTCACAACTACAAGTCCTGAGAGTTCCAGCATTGATAGTCTGGACCAGCTATGCTGGAGGCCCCAAAATAAAAGGAGAGAGAATTCCTAAGGGATTGCGTGGCAGAGAAGGGTGGAGGTTCATTCTCTTGGGCGGTATAGGCTGGGTAGAAGACAACTGGGTACTTGGATTGTTGTGGGTGCTGGGAAACCTATGAGAGCTTGAGAGCTAACTGGTTTGGGAACCTAAGAACACTTTGGAACCGTCCTTGTGGATTCATATCCCTGGCTCGGGGGTGACATTGCTGTTGAGATTTGGAGCAGTGGTGTCTATATTTGGGTGGAACATCCTTGGTCTACAACCAGTTGGTGTCACCTTTCTATAAAGATAAGTGCTCTTTGTTGTGATATTATTATCTGTGTATGAATGTATTCCGATGTTTATTTTAATTATCGTTTAACTAAATCTTAGATTATGCATGCTTGTTGGATATTGTTGTGCATGTCACTAAATCTTGTATCTTATGCCTTCTTATTAATGAAATAAGGTATCAGTAAGGGTACGTAGTCCAAGGGTGGGATTGAAGGTAGCATGCTCTGGCCTGTGGGTGGCTGGGGATGTTACAGACCCCCCCTTCAGGATTCTCATAATATAATCTTATATCATGTTGCTCACATTGATTCCATGCACTATGTGTCCATTGCCACTAGTCATGCAACATCCACTCCACCCAACAATGATCCCATCCATCTAGAACCACCTCCTTGCCACTTGGGATTGGAGGATGGGTGGATTCATATCCTTGGGGGAATTCATGCATGTTTCTTCCCCCAAGCCCAAAAGAAACCATTAACTCTCAACTACATTATTCCTAGAAGATGAAGAATTCTTTGAGGCCACTACTTTCTTCAATGATTCTAGTGATAACATCCATCTAGGTTCTCCTATCCACTATTGGCAGGGTCCTAACAATTCAATTGTTGCACCCTATAATATTATCTCCCTTGATAAGGTCATTACTCCCTATCAAATAAGATCATCTCTTGTCATTGATAGGGATACCAGAGACTCTAGTTCCATGATGACCAATCATTCCAATATAGGATATTTTTCCACACAGTTTAAAGTCCCAAACCCCCCAATAGATATTACACAAAATAATGGATTCGATACACTATTTCAAATCCTCTTTTGTGGATGTTCAACTTTAAATTGCCTACTATTTTACCTTTGTTCCATAATCTTGGGTATTTGGCAACAACCCTTCCCCCAATCCTCATATCACAATACAGAGGGAAGTACCACTTCCCACCTTGGCCCCATAAGACCTACCTCTCAACCCACTAGCTCACAACATACCCTTCATGGGAACCATTATAGCACCAGCTTGTGTCCAGTGCCCCCACACATCATGCAATTAGAAGCCACATGGCCTAATAGGAATGACCCACCAAGGTAGTTTCATTACTTTTTGTGGCAAGGCCCCATTAGCCTTGGTCATTTGTAGTTTATCCCCATTTGGAAACATGGCCTCCCTTAGGGAGCACCTTTTTCAGGAACCCACGATTCTCTAACCTCCTTCGAGGAGTGCCTTTTTTAGGAACCCATTGTTTCATGGCATCTCTTAGGGAGTGACTTGTTCAGGAACCTAAGTTTCCTCGACCTCCTTTAGGGAGGGCCTTTCTCAGGAACTCATTGTTCCATGGCCTCCCTTAGGGACTGCTTTTTTGGGGAACCCATGGTTCCCCGTCCTCCTTCATGGAGTGCCTTTCTTAGGAACCCATCAATCCTTGGCCTCCATTAGGGATTGCCTTGATTGGGAACCCACGATTCCCTGACTTCCTTCAAGGAGTGCCTTTCTAAGGAACCCATTGTTCCATGGCCTCCCTTAAGGAGTTCCTTTTTCGAGAACCCATGATTCCCCAACCTCCTTCAGGGAGTGCCTTTCTCAGGAACCCATCGTTCCTTGGCCTCCCTTAGGGAGTGCCTTTTTTGGGAACCCATGGTGTTACACCCGAGAGTAAGAACCTTATACTTCTTCCTCATCATCATGCTAACCACCCCATTATGGACTCCTACATCATGTTCTTGGTTACATTAAATCAACCTCCGCATTATCATTAACCCTCCATATAATCCAACATCAATTGCCCATCTGCAATTTCATCCTCCATCCATCTACCTGGTACATAAACCCACTCATGGGGCCCCCACCATTCATCAATTACATTCCCCTTCTTATGCCCCATGAGGCCAGGACGTTCTTCACTCGGGCACCTGTTTCTGTATGTGTTATTTCAACCCAATTATTCTTTATTTGTTTGGTAATTTATAAATAACATTTTAAATTTTAGCAGGTAGAATAGATTTTTTTCATCGCAATTGGTGACATCTTTTTCCTTGGCACACAACAACCCATGTTTCCCTTGGTTAGGGAGTTTCATTTTCATCACCATATCTACAACATTATCCCTATCATGGAAAAATATTGACTATCACCGACACCCTTCTCCAAAATATCTGTATTTTTACCTTTCATCCACTCATTTGCAGTCTCACCCATTCAACACAGTTTACCTAATATATGGTCATCCCCCTGACACCATATCATGTTTTACGGTTGCTGCCATCATCCCATTTTCCCTCACCAAGGGAATTTCTTACATCCCATGCCATTTGAGCTTCGTCACTGTCACCATTTCATCCATCTTTTCCTCCATACAATTCCTAACACCATTTTGATCGAATCGATGTCAAGAAGCCCTTTACTTCTTATAGTCGCGCTCCCTTCCCTGTCGACGTTAGCACAAGTTTCTAGGAATGTGGCAATATCTTGGCTCTAATTCCACTATCAATGAGCAGTCTCAGATGGCACAAAAAGAGTCCTTATTGCTTTCTGATGTCGTTGATCCCCATATTATTAGACTCCAATAAAGTTTCATGTTACAGTGGGTCTTACTATGCGACCGTTGCAGTTTTCAGTAGCAGTCGAAGACCCATGAATTTGATAGGCCATCAATGCCTATGAGTCATTCACCACTTGATTCAGAGCTAGTTCATTCCACAGAATGATCATATTTCATTATTGACGCCCCGAGGGTGATGCAAATATCCATTTCATCAAAAGTTTTTTGTTACACTCATATTGTTTTGGTTTCATGAGACAAGCATTGGGCATTCCCACCTCGTTTGTACAAAGTTACAACTTTACCTTTCAGAGTTCGAAGAATTTTGACACGAATATGAATTCCCTCTTCCTCTGACGGGACATTCTTACAATCCCTCTTCAACAATAGCTACAACTTTCCTATTGGTACAAAAATTTCAACAGAAAGAAACATTGATGTATTTCGGCTATACGTATGCTCCTAACCTCACACATCATGCGGCATTTTTTATCACCAAAAAATTGCTCAAAAAAATACAAACAATGGATGAAAAATCCATCACAACATACTACCAATAATTATGGAAGGATCACATTCAATTTGGAAAGATACCCACAAAACTATGCAAACAATATCATGAATTTCCGCTCACATTCAACAAAGACAATGCGTGCACATCCGCATGGGATAACACAACGTACAACACACACAATGCATGGTCCACGCGACTGATAATCAGGAAACCCACACGGATGCAGAAATGACACATTGATGATTTTGGTCGAGCCTCAACCACTTCTGGGATGAATTAGATCTTGACCATACCCCAAAATCTCCCTAAAATTCCACCTTGGGATCATTGAAAGGGATGGGAGGTACCTACAAAGGCCTCCCATTCACTCTTGTAACTAGTTGAAAAATATATTTCCATCCTCCTATAAATAGAGGATCATTGTATGCAAAAAAGAAGAAGAATCCATAGCATTGTTATGTTGTTCATAATTCTCTTGGAGAAATCCATCTTTCCTTTGAGCCATTAGTTTTGATATAGTGTAGCGTTGAGCAAGCTTTATACCTCTTGTAAAGTTAAGCTTTTGGTATTTTTCACCATTGTAGACTCACCATTGGAGAGTGATAACTCTAGTGTTTGAGGAATCAAAGGACCCTCCCTTATGAGGAATAGGGGATTCATTGTCCCATGTTTCTCCTCTTGATGCACTCAATTCGAAGATTCAATTATATTGGGTAACCATTTCATGTGTTCAATTTCGTGCATCACTTGTTGATGTTAGTTTAGTTTGTTTCGTATTCTTAGTTTCTATTTGCTTATTTTATATCGTGTTTTCTAACTTGTAGGTCCACTAACTTGCTAACCATCTTTCTGTTATGCCTTGTTAGCTTACCAGGGTAGTTAAGGGACTCTCTTTTTCTCACCCTTGTGATCAAAAGCCCCAAACACTAATGTTGTGCTTCTTCATTGTTGCTTCTAAAGTTTCCATCTTCTTAAAATATTTGTACTCATCATGACCGCATTTCCCACAAAAGTTGCAATGTCTGCCAATCTTCTTAATTTTAGATTTTGCTCATTTGTTACAATTAGGAGCGAAAACTAGCTTAGAGGGTTTGGTACCTTTGTTTTGCTTGTTGTTGTGGTGAGGATGTTGCTTCTTGGGATTCTCAAATTTATCTTTCTACTGGGCCACTAAGGCTTTGTTGTATGTACCTGTAGTACCAATCAATCCAATTTGTAGAAACTTATCTTGCTCTCGAATTAGAGAATCACAAAAGGACTCAAGAGAGGGTTTTTTATAAGCACTCCCTAACGCTTCTCTGGTGGCATAAAAGGTAGATACAAAAATAGAATATGCACTACCAAGCTTAGCAAGAATGACATATATGCATCTATCTTCTGGTAGATCTATTTTGCATTCTATACATAAAAGTCTAAGTGTTTTGAACTTAGATAAGTAATCTTCAATGAAAGGAAAATCATTTGGACTTAAGGTCATTAACTGATTCTACAACTAGTGGGCTCGAATAATATTGTGTTTACCAAAAATATTTTCAAGATTTTCCCAAGCGTCATGAGGGTCATTAATTCCTTGAAGGTGAAACCTTAAATCAAAGGAGATAGGCATTCCGATTAGTCCACGTGCTTCATCACTCTTATTTTCCCATTTTAATTTATTTTCATCATCAGTGGGTTCTAGTTCTTTCCCCATGGTAATTTAGTACAATCCTTTACTTCTTAATACATCCTCCATATGGTATTTCCATGCGAAGTAGTTGGTACTGGTAAGCAAAAGATCACTAGGAGATGTTGTTAGGGACCTAACCTCCCTAACCCCTCACGTAGGTAGAATAATATATTTTCCATGTAATAAAGTCTGATATTGATAAGGCATAGTAATAAGGAAGAATAAGTCATATGTAAGAAGACCTAATAGAAGCTTCCACTTCTAGAAAGATATTCCTCTAGATTTTTCTTTTGGTAGATGGATTTAGTATAAATAGGAGTCAATGGCATTAGAAGTTTTTTTTCTTGAGAATTATTGTAATAGAGCGTTGCTCTACTAGAGGTTGCCCCTTCGAAGAGGCAAGTGAACATTGTTTCCTATCAATAAAGGTATTATTTTGGTGTTGTGGTTTCATATATTGTGTTGTTCTGCTATTATTCTCTGCAATATTTCTATTTTTTGCTATTATAATAGATTTGGTACCTTACAAGTGGTATCAGAGCACTTTCCTTGGCAAGAATTGTGGGTTATTTTTTTCAAGGTAGAGACATGTTCCAACGTCTTAAAACTACAGATATTTGTTGTTCAACGCATAAATATACAGTCGGGGAAGCATACACATAGGAGCTACAACTGGTTCTTAAGCACACATTGTTGGCCACCCTAGTAACCCATGTTGGTATCCCTTCAAGTGGTAGCACATTAGAAAACACATGAATACGGATTGGCCTAGATATCTTGAATCCCTCTATAGATAAACTAATTGGTCGCCTGACTACTATAGTTCCTACGAGAACATCACTCCGGAAGATACTCTCTATTACCTGGGTAATTGGGTAGTACAACTAAGGGTACAGTCTAGCCTCCTTAGTTGGTGCCCTGAGATATTGGTCAGAGTACTACAATTCGACCTTGCACGTATATCAGAGAGATATAACATAGGGAAAACCCTTGTCTATAGGAACCCTCAGCCCCCTCACTCTTGGGACGAAAACATAACAAAAAAAGAGGAACAAACAAGTTGTATTGTCGTGCAACCTTTCCCCCTGCATTCATATTGAAAAATTACTACACATTTCTTCCTGTTAAGAATTGTAACATTTCATCAGTGCAATATTCTTCAGATTGGAGTATAACTCCATAGGAGTAAAAAAAAAAGTATGGGGACTGCTCGCACCCATATTTGAGACCTATCCCATTGCCTTCCTCTTGTCATTATGATCGCAATCATACCTATCATTTTTCAATTTTTTTTCTCTCTATGGTCCCGACCCCCTTCCAACCCCCTTATTTGGGACCTACCCCATTGGATTCCCCTCTTCACCCTGATCATTGTGATACCCTTCACCCATAACCCCTTTTCTATGTGGTCCCACCCGCCTCTTCCCCGTGCCCCCTTTCACCATGGCCCACGCCCATAGCCAAGAAATTGAATCATGCTTCAATACCTTGTCATATGGTCTCTCTGAGACACAAAAAGAAGTGCAGAAACTTAGTGCCAATGTTACCACCATCAATGCCAACATGCATTATGTTATCACATATTTCTGTCAATTCCTTGGGGGTCTGTATTTCCTTCCAGTGTCTATAATTTTTCTCGTCTTCTCCCCTTCTGTCGATCGGATCATGATTTTCCTCGCCATCCCAACATGTCTTTCTCTTTCATTCACAATCATCCTTGTCGATTGACCAGTTTTCCCTGTCAGTATGCCAGAGATATCAACCCTAGGTTCCTTCTGTCTCTTCCAAAGGACGATCACTCCCCCCACCTTTTTTTTTCCTCCATCACTGAACCTTTGCCTTCCCAAGACTAATTCTGGTCGACCAAGTCTCCATTTTCACTATCTGTAGCTCTGAGAATGGTTGAACAATGACACAAAGCAAGCGAGAGGGAAAATATCCCTTTTCAATGGCGAGGATCCATTAACGGTGCAGATTAGCAGTCTTCAGGTAATTAGGGTCGTGAAGTTGCATGGAGGTTTGTGTCAGGTGGAGGCCCAAAATGATCTAAGCCGTGTGAACCAGCGGGGACAGGTGGTAGCTGATTGAGCTTTTTCAGGAGTCGGTGTTTCAGGGTTCTCATCAACAAATCCACCCATAGCCCGAAACCTCGAAATGCAAAATTACAGAACCACCGGGGGTTGAGCTTGCGGTCCTAGTTGGTGACCATATGGATGAGAGATAAGGGAGGCGCTAACACAAGTTGAGCCCTGTCATGATTTCGGCAACCGAGAGTCTAAAGGATGAGGAGTCGACTCCTTCTCATCGTCGATACACGAAATTCACGAAGCGCCTTTGGTGTCGGGCACGGTCACAGCCTCAGGGTTGTATGAAGTGGGGCCAAAGTAGACGAGGGCCAGGGTTGTTCAATGGAAAATAGATCATGGTCGTCCATATCGAAGAAAAGATGACCACTTATCTCAGCCAACATTTCGCGATTTCAGGCATCGCTATATCAAATTCAGGGGAGGTGAAAACCCCTCGAAAGGGAAAGTGTCGAAATGCATATGAAGATAGGCGCAAGGTTATGGCCTTGGGCTATATTAAGAATGGGGCCCGAAGAAAAANATTCAGTCTTGACTACCCTCCATGGGAGAAGTAGTTATTGAAGATTGAGCAGGTGGTTGAAACTTCAACTCAATCCATAAATGGAAGGCGTGGGGAAACGTCTAGAGTAGTCAGCCCATGGTACGCCTGATGGACAAGTTCCCTGCGAAAGAAATGTCGTCTGAACTAGTGTTAGACAAGAAGTTGTGTGCACAATCCACAATAAGACCATGCACCTGTAAAGCCTTAAATGAAGCAGCTCAGCGACTCTCCTGTTGTTAAGGGAGTAAATTGATCTAAGTATGTATACTCATTTTTGATATTTTTGTAAGGATCGATGGTAGAGCTAAGATCCCGATTGTAATGTTTTGATGAGGCCTCTGGTTATCTGGTTATGAATGATACTTGAGACTTCTTATTTAATGGCAACCAACTTCTTCTTTTATTCCTTGTTTCTGACTCTTAAAGGTCGAGCATGGATGATCCAGTCGAGTGTTGTGACTATCATATAGTCTATGTTTGACTATATCTATTTTTGCAACAACCTTAAGTTTCCTGAATTTTTCAGATCTAAGAGGATCTTATATCTGAGACTTTTCCTCCAAAGGCTGCTGGAATACGATATGTCTAGAGCAGACCTTCATGTTGGCATGTTTTACAGACAGTGTATGCTTGTCATTGATGGCAAGTACAACAACAAAGATGGCAGAAAATGTGCAAAGGATTGTAGGCAGGTCATTGATGACAAGATCAGAGTAAGCATCGAAGAAAAATAGGAACAAAGTAAGCTCAGGATTAATTAGTGCAGAGTCGATCGCAGTGTCTAAGATTGGGAGGAGAAGCGTCAGTGATCGTTGGATCCCAGTTAAATTCCCGAAAGAAGGAGGACCGTTAGATCTGATTGTAGACAAGAAGAATGAGCAGAAGAGGAGGATAGATCTCAGGCGTCATATCTGAGCATAAGTACCGACCATCGCTGGATCAGGAAGAACCTAGACGTTCTTTAAAGTGCAAGATCGAAGTGGTGGTCCAACTCCATTTCAGAGTTTTGGCTATCGAGATTTCGGAAATCAGGAGATGGAGATGTCAAGAACTCCTACCACAGGAGTCTTGAAATCACGATATGCGAAATCATGAATTAATCCTAACCATCGGATCGAGGACTGATCTGAACTATTGATCAGGCACAATGAAGGCTCATATAGTTGTGAAGCCTCGATAAAATCTTGACGGTTGATCCAAGAGGGATGCATGGCGGAAGATCAGAGCATGTCAAAGACTCCATTTCGGGGTTTCATGAATCGCGACTTGGAGAGTAAGGAAACAATACCACAGGAATGTCGAAATCGTGAAATGATTTGAGCCGTCAGATCAATGTTTGATGTGGACCGTTGATCCAACCCCATTTCGGGGTTTCGGATATTGAAAATTGGAGTGTTGAAACACTTTGAAATAAGAATGTAGAAATCACGATATGATTGGAGCCGTTGATTCAAGATCTGATCTGGACCATCGAATCATAGGAAAAGTGGCAAGTGATTGGAATTTCACTGACTTGGAGTCAACAGAGCATGGTGTGGAAACTTTCTAGATGCGAGATCGTGAAAAGATCAGGACCGTCGGATCACCAAGAATGTGGACCATTGATCTGAGCTCCATTTCAGAGTTTCGCCTATCGTGACTTGGAGTGATGAGAACCTCCATCTAAGGAACACCGAGATGCGAATTCATGATGAGATCTGGACTGTCAATTCATCGAGATCATGGACCGTCGATCAGGGTTGATGAAGGTCATAAGGTCACAAAAAATACCGAAAAGGTAAAATGGATGTAGCCTGTGGTCACATCGGTGGAAGATGGGGGAAGGAGCTAGTGCAGACAAGCTCCTTTTCAAAGTTTCGAGGATCGCGACTGGGAGTGTCGAGACACTTGGTCACACGAATGCCGAATTACCGAATGCCGAAACGCCGAAATGAATGCAATATCCCATGGAGCCAATCCAACGGTGTAGGTGAATTTGAGTATGATTAGAGGGCTAATGGTTCTCTTCACAGTGTAACTGCTAGAAACCATTGATGGTTTCTACCAGAATATTCGAAGAGACTTCTGTGTGATCGCCAAAGGAGCTGAAGAGTCTCTAAGCATCTTCCAGTGAATGAAGACTATTCTTAGAGGGGATTGACAGATGGATGAGCGTTGAAGTTTGTAACTGAAATAGAAAGGATAAGCTTGACTGTGCCAGAGAAGACGAGGGGTCTCAACTGTCAGAGAGGCTGAGGAATCTCAGCTGAACACCCAGTGATGTTGGACGCATAGTGGGAACCACCAGAGAAGCTGAAGAGTTGCGATGATCAGGCAGAGAACTCAAGATATGGAGGAGATCGATGCGGTGGGAGGATGCAAAGGAATTGTGCACATTGCATGCACAAGGTGCACAGAAGCTATAAGTACACGGTACAGAGAAGAGATGGGGTTGCGGTTATGAAGATCGATTCAGGAGGGCAGAAAGAGGAGAGTACAGCAGCTGAAATGAAGAGCGAAAGAATGGTGGATCAAATGGAGATGACACACAATGTGTAACGTGAGAAGAACATAAAGTGTAGAGGAGTGTGTAGAAGACACTAATGCAGACAAAGCAACACAGTATAGCAGAACAGTGATAAGTCTGGTAAGCCAATGATAAATATTGTATCACTGTGATAAGTTTCATGAGCAAAGATTTATATTTATGGGTGGTAGGGAGGTGAAAGGGAGGACTGGTGTCCTCAGAGGTTCAAGTGGGAGCTTGAGCACAGGGATTTGGTGCTTCCTTCTAGTTGGTGCTAGAGAAACCAGGGAGTTGGTGCTTCGTTCTGGTTGGTGCTAGATAATCCAGGGAGTAGGTGCTTCCTTCTAGTGGGTGCTAGATAAAAACAAAGAGTTGGTGCTCTCGGCAAGTTGGAGCTTGCAAAACAGAGGTTGTATCCTCACAATGAGTTGGTGCTCATATGTATGATAATGTAAAGAATGTAAATAATACTTATCATATAAAGAAGAAGAGGTTTTTACCTTGTATGGGTTTCCTCAGGAAAATATCTGTCTCTGTGTTTCTCATATATGTGACTGATGTTGAATGTGCCATTGCTTATTTCCCTACATTATTGTGACCATCATTGAGTGCCTTGTAAAGAATTTTAAAAGAAGAATAATTGTTTAAGCACGGGAACAACTGATTCACCCCCCCTCTCAGTTGTGCAACACTTCATACCTTTCTCTCCTTTTCTTCCACCTAATCACCATGATGCAAATTCACTGGCTTAAGTTAGATCAATAACTCACTTATCTATGCACTTCCAACCCAGTCTTCTGAGTTAAAGCGATATTATTCTAATTTTATTCCCATTTGATCACCCTTTTGTAACCAACCCATGACATACAAACTGATGGGTATCAGTCTTTCTCCTACTACAATCCAGGAGCGACTTCTGGTGCTAACATTTCTGGCGCCATTGCCAGGGACGAAGTTGAAGATTTTCCCCGAGATTGAACGACAAAGCTTGCTGGTTCTGAAGGTGCATCATAACTTAGTACATCTAAGATTGCTACTATGCACCTGGCGACTCCATTGTGATGACTCCACTAGTCCAACCTCATTGTTCAGCTGGCTTCGAAAGGGAGACACACGCGGTCTCATCCATAGTTGCCTCTAGCTACACCTGAAGCTGCCCCAGAGAAAATTATCAAGAAGGGAAAGGCTTCTCGTGAAGGAACTTCTACTGATGAACCAGGTATTTCTGATAATTTTCCATGTCCTTCTTTTGAATATCCATTTTCTGCTCCTCCATCCCCTGTCATACCTTCTTCTGGAGTTTCTCAAACTTTAAATTTTGGGAGTGTCCCTGATGATTTTTCCCCTCCTGGTCTGGGATTAGAGGGAGAAATACTTGTCACTCCTTTCTCCCATGAAATTGTATCGTGGTTTAGACCCAGTGCCTCAGGATATTTCCCTACTCCGGGCTTTACCACCCCTCCTCCTATTACTATTGCTACTGCGCACAAAGAAGATCTTGCTCTCTCAAACCCTGTATCCTTTTCTCTAAATCCTTGTCGAAGATCAGTTCTGGTCTCCCATGTATGAACCCCTTCCTCTCCTAGTTCTCCTCCACCTATTGTCCCTATGGCAGGAGCAAATCCCCCTATGACTAGAATGGAGGCCAGAATATCAGCTATGTATGCCCCCCTTGTTTTGCCTCATCCTCTTAATGCCCTCCCAGTAGATGGCTACCTGAAATAGTTGCCCAAGTTCACAGGCAAAGGAGACATAACCACAGAGGAACACCTTGAGGCCTTTTACAGTTTTACAGATCATCATGTCATCATGAATGCAGACGTGTGGATGAGGATTTTTGTTCATAGCCTTGAAGGCGAGGCTAGGAAATGGTTCAGGGCCTTGCCTCCTGGATCTATCGACGGGATTGAGGCTTTGGATAGTGTCTTCCTGAGACAATGGGGGGATATAAAGGATTCCATGTATTATATCACAGAGTTTGGGTCCCTAAAGAGACAAGAGGGAGAATCTGTCTCTGACTTCTCCAAAAGGTTCAACAATATGTACAATAAGATCCCTGTAGAGATAAAGCCTACAGAGGCTTCATCCAAAATTACTTATGCCAGTGATTTTGACCCTGATTTCTGCCTCCTGTTGAGAGAAATAAGAGCCACTTCCCTGGCTCATATGCAAGATGCGGCTGTAGAAGTAGAGTCTAATATATTGGCTGTTGCCCAACTCAGAAATGATATTGATAGGGACATACCTAGGCTGAGACCTAAAACCTCCACTTCAGGTTCCTCTACCCTCCCCCCTCAAATGGATGAAGTAACCAAGATACTTAAATCACTTTTGGCTAGGACGGAAAGGTTGGAATTAGAAGGGAAGCCTATGTATAGAAATCACCAAAATGTTGACAACAGAGGAAGTTTCAGGAGGCCGAATAACAATGTCCCTCAAATTATGCCAAGGGAACAAAGGAACAGAGATAGAGATGTTCAGAGGATTCAAACCCCTCTCTAAAATAACCTCGTTGATGATGAGAAGAGGGAAGAGGAAGAGATTGACCCTAAAATTCATTGTATTGGAGGCACCTCCCCTTTTGCCCATTTAACTCAGTCTGCCTATGAGGAGTTCCCCATGAACAATCAAATAAATGAGCTGAGTAGGGGGGAGAAAGTTAATAATAGCAGTCCCAATAAATATAATCCCATGTCAAAGAAGAAAGAGGGGAAGTCAGACACCGCTGATCCGCCCCTCATTGTAGAAAAGCCTACTAAAGGTGCAATGAATTGTAGCAAGGAAAAGAAAGCTCAGAATCTCTCGCCAATAGTCAAAGACCCTGTTTCAGAGGTAAGGGAAGTTCAGAAGCTTCCTTCCTCCTTTATCTTTGAGCATGAAATTAAAAAAATTAGAATTCTTGTGCCCATTTCAGAGCTAGTCAAACATGAATATTTTAAAAGGTCCCTCTCTAAACTATTGCAGTCCGAGCCTTCCTTCCATTCCACAGACTTAGTGAACCTCTAAGATGAAAATCCAATAGTCATGTCAAGCCCTATGGTAGAAGATAAAGATGATTCATCCCCTCCCTTCTATACATCCTTGAGCATTCATGATAAGGTGTTGCATAACTATTTAATGGATTATGGGGCATCTCATAATCTCATGCCCAAAACTTTGATGGAAGAACTCGGGCTGGGAGTCACTAAGGCTTACCATGATTTTTACTCTTTCGATTCAAGAAGGGTGCAATGTCTTGGGGTTATCAAAGATATGGTCGTGACCTTGTTTCAGTTTCCCATGAAAAGTGTGGTCATGGACATTGTGGTAGCTAATGTGCCCCCTAAGTTCGGTATATTATTGTCAAGATCTTGGATAAAAATACTTGGGGGAACATTATAGATGGACCTCACATATGCTACTATTCTAGTGTTTGAAGGGGAGCATAGGAGACTGTACATAAAAGCTCAGCTGGCCTACATTATCAATGATGAGGCAGACCCCACCAAGCATCCTTTCTTTGCTCTGGTTACCAATTTAGGATCTAGCTTGCTGCAACTCACTGATTCCCCTGAGCGTCCTTTTGAAATCAGAAAGCCCATTATTCTCTGTGAAATCCCCCTTTTGATTACCTCTGTTTGGAAAATGTTCTTTGATGGAGCCTCTTCTAGAGAAGGTGCAGGTGCTGGGATAATTTTTGTTTCCCCTACTCAAGAAACTATATCTCTGTCATAAAAATTAGAGTTCGAGGCTACCAATAATGTGGTTGAATATGAAGCTCTTATCTTGGGTTTAAGGGTTGCAAAGGACATGGGCATCAAAGAGATAACAATGTTTGGGGATGTTGAGTTGATTATCCAGCAAAGCATAAATATTTATCAGGCCAAACACGCTCAGCTCAGGAGATACATAAATGAAGCTTGGGATCTCATTAACAGTTTTTTCCTAGCTTTCAACATATCATTTATCCCAAGAGGAGAAAACACTTTGGCTGACTCTCTGGAAATTTCAGCAAGCAATTTCAGAGTCCCTCTGCCACCCAAGCTCAGGTATGATATAGAAGTGAAATACAGGCCCTCCATACCTGACAATGTCAAACATTGGAAGGTGTTTGAGGATGATCTTGAGATCAAGAGATTCCTGGAAGCCGTTGAGGAGTTTTCTGCATTGCATATCGATCAAGACCCAAATTCTAATACAGAATCTCAGGCCAAGGTTTTCCTCAACAAAACTACCAACCATCACATTGTTCAGTTACCCAACAATCACATCCCAAAGGGACTAGTTCCTTTGGAAAGGATATTTGACAACAATGATGTGGTAGTAAAAAGAAGAATCTCAAATGAAGACACTAATGTAGCTGAGTAATATGTTGGCACAGAAAAGGTTCCAAAGTTTTTCAAGTTGTCAAGCAGCCTGTCAAAGGAGCAGAAAGCCAAGTATGCTGAATTATTGAAAGAATTCATTGATGTGTTTTCCTGGACCTACAAAGACCTCAAAACATATGACACCAATGCTATTGAGCACAAGATCCCATTGAAAGAGGAGGCCAAACCATTTAGGCATAAATTAATACAAATTAATCCCATGTTGCTTCCTATCATGGAGAAAGAGGTGAAGAAGTTACTGAATGCGCAGATCATTATACCTCTGAGGTATTCTGAGTGGGTGGCCAACTTGGTCTCGGTGAGAAAATAGAATAGAGAAATCAGGCTCTGTCTCAATTTTAGAAATCTAAACAGGAGCTCTAGGAAGGACAATTACCCATTGCCCAAGATGGAACACATATTACAAAGGGTGACAGTTGCATCCAGAATTTCAATGATTGACGGATTTTCTGGTTATAATCAAATCTCTGTCTTGCTTGAAGACAGAGAAAATACAACCTTCATCACTCTGTGGGGCACTTTCATGTATGAAAAAACTCCTTTTGGATTGATAAACGCAAGAGCAATGTTCCAAGGAGCCATGGACATAGCCTTCATTGGGGAAAAGCACAAATTTGTGGTCATCTATTTGGATGACATCACAGTCTTCTATAGATTCGATAAAGAACATCGCTATCATCTAAGGAAGGTCTTCTTAAAATGCAGAAGGTTTGGTCTCTCCTTAAATCCCAAGAAATCTTTGTTTTCCATGAAGGAGGGAAAGTTGATAGGGCACATAGTATCAGCAGAGGGTGTCAAATTTGACCCCAACAGAGTGGAAGTGATCCAAGATTTATCACTCCCAAGGTCCAGGAAAGAAGTCCAGTATTTTATGGGAAAAAAAATTAACTTTCTGAGAAGGTTTGTTTCCAATTTTGCTGAAATAGAAAATCTCATAACAACCATGCTCAGGAAGGGAAATGAAATAAAGTGGGTTGCCGAGTCTAGAAATTCTTTTGAACAAATCAATAAAGCACTGACTAAAGCGCCTGCACTTATCAGTCCTGATTACACAAAATATTTTCTGATTTTCTCCTTCGCTTCATTTAACACAGTGGCAGCTGTTTTACTACAGAAGAATGCAGAGGGGCTGGAGCAGCCTATTTCGTTTTTCAACAGGGCATTAAGAGATGTAGAGGTCAGGTATGACATCATGGGGAAGCAAGCCTATGCCCTAGTGAAATCTGTTAAAGCTTTCAAGGTCTATGCTTTTCATTCAAAAATCATTGCATATGTTCCTTCGGCCTCTGTGAAGGACATTCTCATTCAACCTGACATAGACGGGAGAAGAAGTAAGTGGATCACCAAAATCCTTGAGTTTGATCTTGAAATAAAGCCCACCAAATTACTTAAAGGTTAGGGTTTAGCCAAGCTGTTGGCTGAGTCTAATTGAAAGGCTTTGGGGGTTAGCTTCACCAACATTTGCTCAAAAAATCAACAGGCTAAATTGTCTGATGGAAATTCTCAAGACAACCCTCCATTAGCATAATGCGCCTAGTATAAAGATATTATACATTTCCTGTAGGAGTTAAGGCCCCCTAATGGTATGGGAAAAATCAAGGCAAGAGCTTTGAGACTCAACACAATCAGATATTGTCTTATCGACCAGGTCTTGTATTGGAAAGACCCTCTTGGAGTGTTTCTGAGATGTCTAGACCCACAGGAGACCCAAAGGATTATATTTGAGTTCCATGATAGCCTATGTGGGAGACACCATTTCTAGAAGACCACAACCTACAAAATTGTCAGGGATGGATACTACTGGCCCACTTTGTTCACCGATGTCTGCAGAAAGATTAGAGCCTATATCAAATGTCAAAGATTCACAAGAAAGCAACAACTCAAATATCTGCCACTAAAGCCTGTAGTAGCTTTAACACCCTTTTAGCAATGGGGGTTGGACTTCATTAGGGAGATTCATCCTACTTCAAGTGGTCAACACATATGGATTTTAACTGTAACAGATTATTTAACCAAGTGGATAGAAGCTATCCCCACTAGGAGTGCTTCACACAAAGTGATCATTGGCTTTCTTGAAGATATTATGGCAAGGTTTGGGTATCCTAGCAGAATCATCACTGATAATGCTACATCCTTCAAGTCTGAGCCATTGATCAAGTTCTGTGATCAGTTTGGGATTTCATTAATTCACTCCACTCCATATTATCCCCAAGGCAATGGACTGGCATAGTCCTCTAACAAAAGCTTGATCAAGCTCATTAAAAGAATGTTGGAAGACAATAAGAAGGCATGGGATTCAAAGCTAAAATTTGCTCTGTGGGTTGATCGAGTGGCAACAAAATATCCATAGGAACCACCCCTTTCCAACTTGTTTATGGGAAAGAAGTTGTTTTCCCTTCTCAGTTGGCTTTACCTGTAGCAAAATTATTTCAGGATTATCAAGGAGAGCCTGATGATATGATCAAAAGGATTCATTAGCTGGTAGAGGTCCAACATAATAGAGAGCAGGTGATGGACAGAGCTCATGACCTTCAACAAAAGATCAAGCAAGCCTTTGTCAGAAAGGCGAGAAAAGAAGATCTCCATCTAGGAGATCTAGTGCTAAAATGGGATTCACCTAGGCAGGATAGAGGGAATCACAACAAGTTTGAAGCCTTATGGGTCGGGACCTTCAAAATATTTGAAGTGTTTTTAAATAATACTTACAGGTTGCAAGATTTGGAGGGAAAGGAAGTTTTTAATGGACTTGTGAATGGGCATTTCTTGAAGAAGTGTTTTATTTGAGCCATGAGTGGCTCCCCCTGTGTTTGTAAATATTGTTTTCCTGTTTGTTTTTTGGTTTTAATAAAGACTCCACATCCCAACGCTAAGGCACTGAAACTACATAAGAGTTCTTGGCATCTCATAGGGAGCATGCCCTCCCCCATGGAGCCTAATGTTATCAAATATTCCTGTCAAATCCTTGGGGGTCTATATTTCCTTCCTATATCTGTAATTTTGCTCGTCTTATCCCCTTCTATCGACCCGATCGTGATTTTCCTCCCCATCCCGGCATGTCTTTCTCTTTCATTCATAGTCATCCTTGTCGATTGACCATTTTTCCCTGTTAGTATGCCCGAGAGATTGGCCTTGGGTTCCTTCCATATCTTCCAAAGGATGATCGCTCCCCCCCCCCTCCATTTTTTTGCCTCTATCACTGAACATTTTCCTTCCCAAGCCTTAGTTTGGTCGACCAAGTCTCTATTTTCACTATCTGCAGCTCCGAGAACGGTTGAACAACCACACAAAGCAAGAGAGAGGGAAAAGATTGCTTTTCAATGATAAGGATCCATTAACGGTGCAGATTAACGGTCTTCAGGTAATTGGGGCCATGAAGTTGCATGGAGGTTTGTGTTAGGTGGAGGCCCGAAATGAACTAAGCCGTCCGATCCAGCGGGGACAGGTGGAAGCTGATTGAGTTTTTTCGGGAGTCGGCATTTCGGGGTTCTCGTCAACAAATCCATCCATAGCCTGAAACCCCGAAACATGAAATTACGAAACCCACAGGGGTTGAGATCATGGTCCTAGCCAGTGACCATATGGACAAGAGATAAGGGAGGCGCTAACACAAGTTGAGCCCCATCACAATTTCGACAGCCGAGACTCCGAAGGATGAGGAGTCGACTCCTTCTCATCGTCGATACGTGAAATTAACGAAGCGCCTTTGGTGTCAGGCATGGTCACAGCCTCAGGGTTGTATGAAGTGGGGCCAAAGCAGATGAGGGCCAGGGTTGTTCAATGACAAATAGATCATAGTCGTCCATCTTGAAGCAAAGATGACCAATGATCTCAGCCAACGTTTCGCGATTTCGGGCATCACTATATCAAAGTCATGGGAGGTGAAAACCCCTCGAAAGGGAAAGCGCTGAAATGCATTTGAAGATAGGCATGGGGTCATGGCCTTGGGCTATATTGAGAATGGGGCCCGAAGAAAAAAGAGGCTAGCCTCCAAGCCTTGGGAGAGGCACGTGGCCATCCCTTGTGTATTCAGTATTGACCACACTCCATGGGAGACGTAGTTATTGAAGGTTGAGCAGGTGGTTGAAAATTTAACTCAATCCATAAATGGAAGGCGTGGGGAAAGGTCTAGAGCAGTTAGCCTGTGGTACTCCCGATAGGCAGGTTCCCTGCGAAAGCCATGTCATCCGAACCAGTGTCAGACAAGAAGCTGCATTCACAGTTTGCAAAAAGACCATGCACATGTAAAGCCTTAAATGAAGTAGCTCAATGACTCTCTTGCTGTCAAGGGAGAAAATTTATCTAAGTATATATACTCATTTTTTATATTTTTGTAAGGATTGATGGTAGAGCTAAGCTCTCGATTATAATGTTTTGATGAGGTCTCTGGTTCTTTGGTTATGAATGATACTTGAGACTTCTTGTTTAATGGCAGCCAACTTCTTCTTTTATTCCTTGTTTCTGACTCTTAAAGCCCGGGCATGGATGATCCAGTCGAGTGTTGTGACTATCGTATAGTGTATGTTTGACTATATCTGTTTTCGCAACAACTTTAAGTTTCTTGAAGTTTTCAGATCTGAGAGTATCTTATATCTGAGACTTTTTCTCCAAAGGTTGTTGGAAAACTAGATGTCCAGAGAATACCTTCATACCTTTCTCACCTTTTCTTCCACCTACTCACCATGATGCAAACTCACTGGCTTAAGTTAGATCAAGACCTCACTTATCTATGCACTTCCAACCCAGTATTCTGAGTTAAAGCGATATTATTTAGAGTTTACTCCCATTTGATCACCCTTTTGTAACCAACCTGTGACATACAAACTGATGGGTATCAGGCTTACTCCTGCCGCAATCCAGGAGTGACTTCTGGTGCTAACACATTCCACCATAGACACCAAAATGGAAACCTTGAAACAAGACCTCTATGCCCATCTTGAATGCTTTTCTTCCCTTCTCTGCTCCAAGATGAATATTCCTGGAGACCTTACCTCATTTGATGAAACTTTGCAACCAGAAGGTGAGAATTCCTCCAATTCCCAAAATTTTTTGTCCCATCACTTTCAGCATGATCTATGCCTTCTTAGAGTGGATGTGAACAAATTTTATGGCTCAGATACCACGAGTTGGGTCTCCCAAACGGAACATTACTTCTCCTTACATGGAATTACCAATGAGATGGACGAACTCTGTTATAATGTTCTCCATTTGGATCCTTAACGATGACGATGGTGGAAATGGTGTAAAAAGGCATGCCAAGGGTATGTGGCTTGGACACAATTTTTTGCAAATCTCTATGAATTTTATGACATTGAAACCCATAATTTAGGCCGTTTGACCAAGTTGAAACAAATGGGACCAGTGGAAGAGTTTATAGCTTCCTTTGAGCAGTTAGCTTTTAAAACAGAGGGCATGACACATGCTTTTTTCCAGGAATTCTTTATCAGTGGCATATAGGATGAAATACGTTCCCATGTCATCATGGATCACCCCTAGAATTGGTTGGAAGCTACACAATGGGCCAATTAAGCACAACAAGTTGTCTCCTACTAAGATCGGAAAACACCCTTTATTCCTCACCCTAAACCCCCCCTTCCCACCACTCCTGACACTCCCCTCAAGATCCGTAAATTCACTCGGGATGAAATGGTTGAACGTTAATTTAAGGGTATTTGTTATAATTGTGATGACAAGTATTTTATGGGGCACAAGTGTAAGGATCAAAATATTTTTATGTCTATGTCCGAGGATATTTATGAAGAAGAGGAAAATGTGTCTCATGTACCTAAGCTACCCCCACCAGAGGATCTTCCTCCACCCTCTGATCCATCGACAACTGAACCAATAATTTCTCTCAATGCACTCACAGGTTTCTCTGTTCCCCAAACCCTCAAATTAATTGACTAAATTGAGAACCAGAAAGTCATCATTTTAGTTGATGGAGACAACACCCATAATTTTATTCATCGCTGCATTTTCCTAGAAGTCAATTTCCATATTCTTTTAGTTAATAATTTCCAAATCAGGATTTCCAATGGGGGTTCCATGAAATGTGGAGCATGTCGTGAAAATGTGCACCTCCAAATTGGTCAATATCACCTAAAATCTCATATGTTTTCTATTGAAATGGGCGGTTGTGACATTGTACTTGGTACAAAATGGCTACACACTCTCATCCCTATCACCATGGATTTCCAGAAATTAACCATGGAATTCCAATAAGAGGGACAACATGACTAGTTCAAAGGCATCACAATAGGGTCACCAGATATCTTCAGTTCCCACCGAATGGAAAAGCTCCTCATAAAAGGTCATTCTGAAATTATTTCCCAACTTCATTCCATTCTGGCAGTTGAAACACCCTCTGCTCATCCTAACCTCCAATCTATCCTCTCCCAACATCTAGTTGTGCTTCAACCCCCCCAGGGATTTCCACGTTCTAGTGGCGTCCATCATCATTCTATTCCTCTTGTTCTGGGAAGTCTTCCTCCAAATTTTGTCCCTTATCATCATCCCTTCACCTAGTAGAATGAAATTGAGAATATTGTTCAAGAATTTCTAGAAGATGGCGTCATCTTTCCTAGTATAAATCCCTATTTTTCTCTAGTAGTCATGGTACTCAAGAAAGAAGGTACTTGGTGCATGTGTCCTGATTTTAGAGCTCTCAAGAAACTCACCATAATTTTTTTTTTCTCGTTCCTATCATTGATGACCTTTTGGATGAATTAAGTGGTGCTCGGTATTTTTCCAAACTTGATCTCTGCTCCGACTACCACCAGATTCATATGAAAGAAAAAGACATTCCCAAGACTGCATTTAGAACTCACGAGGGCCACTATGAGTTCTTGGTTATGCCATTCGACCTCTATAATGCTCCCTCCACTTTTCAAAGTCTCATGAATCATGTATTTCATCCTTTCCTCCGTCATTTTGTCTTGGTTTTCTTTGATGATATTCTCATCTATAGAAAAAATTGGCAAAACCATTTCACCCATGTGGATCAAGTCTTCCATCTACTATCTCAGCACAAACTTTTTCTTAAGAAGTCTAAATGTGCCTTTTGAGCCTCTGAAGTTGAGTACTGGGACATATTGTTGGCAAGGATGGTGTCTAGGTTGTTCCAAAGAAAATTGAAGCTATGCAGGATTGGTCGCACTTGAAAAATCTTAAAAGTCTACATGGCTTCTTGGGTTTGACGGACTATTATCACAATTTTGTTAAGAATTATGGAAAAGTTTCATCTCCTCTCACAATGCTCCTTAAAAATAATGCTTTCAGTTGGACTCCAACAACCGACCATGCCTTCCGAGCTTTAAAAGCAGCTATGTGCACTACTTCGGTTCTAGCTCTCTCTGACTTCAACAAGACCTTTGTACTGGAATGTGATGCCTCGGGGAAAGGCATTGGGGTTGTTCTCATGCAAGATGGTAGAACTTTGTCTTTCACCAACAAAAAATTGTCTGAGCGCCATTTGGGATAGTCCACCTATGAAAAGGAAATGTTGGCTATTCTTCATGCTGTGGATATTTGGTATCATTATGTCTTGGGGAAACGCTTCTAAATAAAAACTGATCATTAAAGCTGTTATCACTGAAATTTCGTCCGCACAGGGCGACAAGAACTCCGCATCGTCAAACACAGAAAAACAGTCATTCATGGCACAAGGTTAATTCCACAGCACAACAAAAGGGTCAAAACTATACAAAATGGCCAAAAAATTACAAGGCGCTTTGCACCCACTGGGCGCGCGCGCGGGCGTAACATCTTCGTACTGAGAGCGCATATGCATGGCTGTGGGGTGAAAAACCCGCGCGCCTGCCAAACAGCGCATTTATGAAACTGGTCGGCCTCCCAACCACTAATGGATTGGCTCCCAAGTCGATTTGACACCAAATCAGAGCTCAATCCGCGTGGGGGGGCTGGTCAAAGACCTAATTGTGCCCTAA
>JASDQU010737666.1:96748-119355 GCA_032191745.1 Picea mariana
GTCCATTTTCATTTGTTTTTATTTTTGTTCCTATGCTCATAGTTTCATTTAGTTTTTGTTTAATTCTTGTTAATAGCTTTGTTGTTTTCTTTCTAACTTTTTACCATACAGCTGTCATGACTAGCAGAGCCCAACTAGGCATGTAAGTGCTCTCATTTTGCTCATCAAACGACGAATAGAGTGCAAACAAAAGCCTCAAGTATTTTCTAGAGCAAAAATTTCTTTCCTGGAGCAACAAAAATGGGTAACCAATCTCTTTGGCTATGATTATGAGATCATCTACAAAAAAGGAAAATAAAATGTGGTGGTTGATGCCCTTTCTAGGAAATATGAAGAAGATGGATCTCTTTTTTCCCTCTCATTCATTGTCACATATTGGGTTCAGGCGGTTTTCTAGGAATGGTTGCAAGACCCTAAACTTTCAAGGCTAATCCATACATTATAGTAGGATCCACAAGCTGCTCCAGGGTACTCATGGAACCAAGACGAGCTTCGTTATAAAGGTCGCATGTATCTAAGAAAAGTGTCAAACCTTAAATCCATTGTGCTCTTTGAGTTTCATTCTCCACCTGCAATTGAGCATTATGGTTTTACCAAAACATATGAATGGGTTAAACATTATTTTTTCTGGGATAGTATGAGACAGGAGATTCACACCTTTGTGGCTGAATGTGATACATCTCAATGCAATAAGGGAGAGACAGTCAAATCCCCAAGCACACTCCAACTGCTTTTGATCCCACCTATTATTTGGACAGATATTGCTATGGACTTCATTGTTGGAATACCTAAATCATGCAATAAGTCGGTCATCATGGTAGTAGTAGATCATATTTCCAAATATGATCGTTTATGTGC
This sequence comes from Picea mariana, assembly GCA_032191745.1. Taxonomy (NCBI): domain Eukaryota; kingdom Viridiplantae; phylum Streptophyta; class Pinopsida; order Pinales; family Pinaceae; genus Picea; species Picea mariana. The sequence continues at coordinate 97,607 of JASDQU010737666.1, forward strand.
TCTTAAACACCTGTTCACTACCTCCACCATAGCTCAAAATTTTATGGATAATATCTTTAAACTCCATGGCATGCCTCATTCTATTGTGTCTGACCGTGATCCCATTTTCACCATCACTTTCTGGCAAGAATTGTTCAAACTCCAGGGAACCCAATTACACCTCAACACATCATATCATCCTCAGACTGATGGCCAAACTAAAGCAATCAACAAGTGTTTGGAAAACTATTTGAGGTGTTTTGTATCTGACAGACATAATCAGTGGGTTTAGTGGTTACACCTAGTTGAATGGTGGTATAGCACTTCTTACCACATCGCCACTTGCATGACGCCCTTTGAAGTCATTTATGGACAAACGCCACCTTCAGTTGTATCATACATGCCAGGTGTCTCCAAGGTTTATCAAGTGGATCAAACTCTTACATTCCACATGACCACCCTCCATACTCTCAAAGAAAATTTGGTCATGGATCAAAATCACATGAAACAACAAGCAGATCAGGTTCATTATGAACGTGAATTTGTTGAAGGTGACCATTTGTTTCTTCGTCTACAGCATTATAAGCAGACTTCACTCAAATCCCAACACTGTTAGAAACTTGCCCCCAAATTCTATGGTCCATATCGTTTTCTCAAGAGAGTGGGGTCTGTGACTTACCAGTTAGAGTTTCCCAGACACTCTAAGCTCCACCCTGTTTTTCATGTTTCCTTCTTAAAGAAAGTGATTGACACTAAGTGCCATACTCAGAACAATCTACTTAGTTGGATGAAGAAGGTTCCATTTGGTTACAACCCCAAGCAGTCCTAGAATAGCGTGAGCATCGTCTCCACCAACACACTACCAAGGAAGTTCTAGTTCAGTGGAAGGGCACACAACCAGAGGATGCCACCTGGGAGTCGACCACCATTCTATAGTTATTTCCCCATCATTATCCATGAGGACAAGGTTGTTTTTAAGGAGGAGGGAATGTTAGGGACCTAACCTCCCTAACCCCTCATGTATATAGAATAATATATTTTCCATGTAATAAAGACCGATATTAATAAGGCCTAGTAATAAGGAAGAATAAGTCAAATGTAAGAAGACCTAATAGAAGCTTCCACTTCTAGAAAGATCTTCCTCTAGATTGTTCTTTTGGTAGATGGATTTAGTATGAATAGGAGTTGAGGGCATGAAATTTTTTTTGTCTTGAGAATTATTGTAATAGAGCGATGCTCTGCTGGAGGTTTCCCCTTTGAAGAGGCAAGTGAACATTGTTTCCTATCAATAAAGGTATTATTTTGGTGCTATGGTTTGATATATTGTGTTTCTCCATTGTTATTCTCTGCAATATTTCTATTTTCTACAATTATAATAAATTTGGTACCTTACATATGCCATATTAAAATATGCAGAAAAAGATGAAATTGATGGTATGGATGGAGTGATCTCAAAAAAGGTTGTTTAAAAAAATGACACCGAAAATGGACTTCGGATGTGAAAGTTATGCCCTTTTGAAAAACGTCATAAATGGTAACCAAAGAGCCACGCGGAAAGTAGAAGTTGGCCAATGTGGTGATGATCCTCCTAATTGTGCCTATAAACTCACTTTTAAATAAGTTACTTATGAAGTCGCCCACTTTGATAGAATGAATGAGAATCACTTTTACATTGAAGTTAGTTTGTAAATGAAACTTGGATGCAAAATAACTTAAAATACAATATTAAAGTTATTTAATAGTGATTCACTTTTATAACTTAAATGAAATGCACTTTACAATGAATGCATAAATTTTTTCAAACAAAAAAAAAACTTGAACTCAAGACCTCTTACTAAGTAAGTAACCTTTAACCAAGTGAGCTAGTGCAAAACATATTATATTGTTTAGAAGGAAGATTGTTGTTGTTGTTAAAGATGGCCTTGGAGTGTATGCCCATAAAAAACTCTTTTCACACAAGAAAAAAATTTCGCTTCTCAATGACAACAAGGGTTAGATCTCAATTATCTTACCCAAAAAATGCAATTTTTCCCTCTATTTCTGATTTACCTTGATCAAACAGAGTGCATGACAAAGAGCATACACATACATGAAAACCCTTTCCCGCTCTATTTCTGATTTTCTGAGACCGTACAAGGCACATGGAAAAGAGCATACATAAATCGAAAAGAGTAGCAACCCATAAATAAAAAAAAAAACAAAAAACTGAAATAAAACTGAAATATTAACTCTATAAAAATTTAAAAGGGTGTATTCAAGATTTATACCTCCGGATTTGACTAAAATGGTCATATATTCGAAAAACGGAAACCTTTTCGAGTGAAACAAAAGGAGTTCCTAACTGAAATGAGCACTCTGGATGCAAAGAAATAATCTTCTCATCCCAAAGATGTACATAAATGGAAAAAATGAAAGATGAAACAACACAACTTCATGATCTTGATCTACAATGGAAGTGGGTCTTCAAATGCGTTCTGATACCATGTTCGACAACACATGTATTCCAATAGAGGACGAAAACCTTCAGTAACCACTCACACAACTCGATCAAATATCAACACATCAATGTTTTGATGTGGTAAAAACCCTACGGGGAAACATCCATAGCCCCAATGAACGTGACCACTTGGAGAAATTTATTAATGCAAAAGTAAAATATTACAGAGATATTTACAAGAGAGTTTCTCAAAATCGATCATAGACAAATGACCCTCCATGCTCTTTAAATAGAGATCATGGGTCAATTGGGTGTTAATCCACGGATCAATGTAGTCGTTACGATTGAGGACAATATGATCCATCAAATCACTCTATATTGGGAACTTATCATGACTGTCGGATTTTCTAACTACAAATGCATACTAAAGAAACACACTTTTACCTATGACACATTAGACCAAGTTGATATTAACTAACTCCTAAGTGTTTAAATATCCTAACAAGAGGTTAGATGATGACTACTTTTTAGAACACTATGACATTAGCAAGGATTCCAATGTGCATTTGATGTTGTGTGTGTGTGGTGATGTTCAGAGTTGAAGTGCACCCTCTATTTATTGATTCCAATGTGCATTTGATGTTGTGTGGTGTGGTGAGGTTATTTCTTTCCAAGGAACCATGCAAAAGAATTCTTCTTCCCCTTTAGCTTCCCCTTGGGATCATTCACTCTGGATGGATTAGATGTTGTTGGCTTGCAGTGCGAAGACATCTGGGTCAATCATCAAAATACCAACAAAACCCTTAGACACCGGCCCTTTCGGCGTCACCTGCAGAGCAAGTGAAGTCTACCCGAGGCATATAGAGGGGTTTTAGGAACCAAGGTTTTTCAGTGATGAGGGGAGGTGAGACATTCAACATTTCTTTACTAACCATCTACTCATGTGCACGGTTTCCAATAGTCAACAATTACTTAACACTCAATATGTTCTATGGGCGACATTCTCCCACTTAACATTCATTCAATTTAATAGTTACTTTAGTGCACAACATTATTACATCATACATGAATGATACATTCAACATACTTAAGCACATCTCATCATTTCTTCATAACATTAGACATCACAACATGCAAAGATAACACATCATGACACACAGGTTTAACGTGGTTCACCCAACTTGGTCTACGTCCACAATGATTGGCTTCTTATATTATTCAATGATAATATTCTACAGTTTCCTACTACGCTACAAAATAGGCAACAATAACATTTACCCAAACCTGCCTAGACATTCTGGTGCAATGTGAGCCTCACTCCTCATTCATACCTCAAAAATTCCTTCAATGCTCAACTCAACTTACCCAAAAAGCACTAAGAACTTCTCACATCTCCAACCCTTCTACCTAAAAATGCATTACATATTTATACATAAAAATAGGGCTAAGCCTATTACAAAGTGGAAAAAATGTCATAAAAACCCAATGATTTGTAACTATTTTCCATGTTTTGCGCACTGCTCTGTCGCGCGCTTTGACTCCTTAAAGTCCGCTCCCATCACGCGATTTGGTCCATCTTCTAACTGCCTTTTCTTCTGTAACTTATTATGGCATAGATCCCAAAACTTAACAAAAATGATCCAAAATGCTTATCCAACAAGCCCCCAACAATCACATGTGGTTCGTCCCAAGCCACTGAGGCCTTTGTTGGGGCCGAGATATGATCATTTTTATGACAGTTATTATACACTTTTGCCACATGTACATATGCATTTTTCATCTTTTAAAGGAGCTTTTTGAAGAATTTTATGATAAAACGGTATGATCGACATAAGGTACATGTAATTCATGTTTAATGATTGTATCAAGTGTAATTCATCATGTTTTATGATTTCCAAGAGTTAATTCACGTTTTTCTGGTGTTACAGGGAAAAAACGCACTATGTTTCTAGTTCCGGCACTCGTTCCGACACTCGATCCGGCACTCCGTCCAGCACCTCTTCCTGCACAAAAATAGAGGGAAATTTGGCGGTTATGGTATTGACAGCCAGTGGGGGGCGAATCAGAGACATGGGTTTTGTTCATGCTTATCCCCTCCAGCTATTGAACTCTTGACAACTCGATTTTGAGTTGTTATGGTGGGTGATTATTGGCTAGCTCTGTTTCGGCAGTTAGGGCACCATTAATGAAATTTGCTAATTTTAAAAGTGGTTCGAACCTCCTGTGATCGACCACTTGGTCTGTAAACATTATAAATACCACTGTGGTGGTCAGATAATTGTTAAGCAGTACAAGAAGTCGCGTGTTAGAGCCAAAAACGATTTTGGCTCTATTTTTGCATTTTTCAATTGCCAGAATTGTATAAAATTGTGTTTCTGCGTTTTAATGGTGAATTCCTTTTGCTGAGCTTGTGGTGTGCTTTTAGGGAGTGACCACGACTTGCTGGGGGGCCTGCCAGCAGCCTGGTAACTGCTCTTTGTGTTTGTTTATGTATTTCATAGATTAATTGTTCTCTTTATTTCCTATACATGCATTTCTATTTTGTTAATTAGTTTGTTGTTATAATTTAATTTGCTTTGACTCTCTTTTGGAGGTTAGTGTGATGAATTGTGTTAGCATGCATTAATATCGTAGTTAGGAATGGATCTACAGACTCCTAGACTAACCCCATGTGTAGTTAAATACTAGATTATGTTTTTATTTATGATTTTAGAATCAAGTTTAAAACAGAGTTTTGAATAGCATAGAATAGCGTTTTAATTTGGGTTTTAATTAACAAGGATTTGATGGATGGATAGAGTTAATTCTAGTTTTTAATGATAGATTGTTTATTTCAATTTTATATAGATCTTGCTTACTTAGTTGTTGATTAATATAGTTGTTAGTTTGTTTTTTAATATCATGTTTTAAATTTTTGTTCTTAGTCATTTCTTTATTGTAGTTTGAATTGTTAGAATAGATGTAGTATAGTTTCAATTTATGTAATTTCCTTTCCTAGAACTAAATTGCAATTATATTTCTTAGTTAATGGTTGAATCTAGTTTTGCTTATGTAGTATAGAAGTATAATGATGATCTCATTATGTTGTTGATGGTTCATATATGAATATGCGGGGTATTTAACATTGTTTTCTCATGGCTAAACTCTCATTGGATTGTTTAATCCATACCTTTCACTTTGCCATTGAGATTAGTGTTGAGCTTGTACCATTGGGATTGTCCTTTGTTGTCAAGTGCCATTGAGATATCATCCGACACCAAAGAAATTCACACAACCACCAGCATTATATTTGAATTGTCATAGGTTAAAAGATAGTTTCTTTCTTTTGTAGATCATAATAGTTTTCTTTCTTTCATAGGTTAGAATAAAGTTTTATTGTTGCTGTAGGATAGATAGAGTTTGCTTTGATAGATTAGATAGTAGTTTGCTTATTATAGATTAAGCATTAGTTGTTAGTCTTTCTTGATTTCAATTAAATAGATTTTCTTTCATGCATTAGAAATAGTTTTGCATTGAGCATTTAGTCCAGTTGCCTCTTAAATTTCCTTTCATGCATTAGAAATAGTTTTGCATTGAGCATTTAGTCCACTTGCCTCTTAGGCTAGATAGTTGTTCAATGAGAAGTTTTACTTTGATTACTTGCAATAGTTAGTTTCCTTTGCTTACTTGTCTATTTTCTTTAGTAGGTTAGATAGTTGTCTACTGCTTTAGTGGGTTAGTTAGTTGTCTTTGCTTATTTGTCTATTGCTTTAGCAGGTTAGATAGTTGTCTTTGCTTTCTTGTCTATTTGCTTTAATAGGTTAGATAGGTGTCTTTGCTTGCTTGTTTATTTATTTGCTTTCATAGGATAGTTGCTCATTGAATGTAGGTTGGCAAGTTAAAATAGTTTTCTTTTGTCATTTTCTTATTGATATGCTTAGATAGTTGCTTATTGCTTATTGTTGAACTAGTTTGCTTTACATAGGGTTTTACTTGCTTTCTTAGGAACTATCCATCGATCCTTGGCCCAAAAGTACTTAGGTTACCTAGTTTCAAATTGCTTAGTAGGGTTTGCTCATTAGATAGGTTTTGCTAGAGTAGATTAGCCTTAGATAGTTGCCTTCTGTAGTTAGACTATACTCCTACCAACCCTTCTACCTTTGGCATATATTTTGCTACAACTCTAAGTTTACTTACCCCGTGTTGACAATTTGATTGAGGGTTAATACTATGTTTTTAGTGCATATAGAACACCCATCATCCTTCTTCCAGTGCGCCATGAATTTTTCGAAGGTTTCTTTCATTGTCGTCACTTTTTCCTTAACCTCTATTTCCTTATGCAAAATCTGATCAACTGTTTCTGCAGTGATCCGAGTCTGGATCTTCTCAACACTTTCATCAACTACCTATTTGATTATGCCTTGAGTTGCTGCTAAGGTCGTTGTCACTTTGTATGCTTCCTACTTTAGTACTTCTATTTGTTGTGTGTGAGCCTGTTGTTATGCCCTTAGTTGATTCATTTTTGAATAAAGCTTCCTGTTCTCATTCATGGTTGTTACCACCTCAATTGGTGGTAATGTTCCCATCACTTTGAATTTATGCTTCTTTTCCTATGCAACTTGGGCCTTTTGAATGAACACCTGTTGTTCCTTATCCTCACTGTTGTTCCTTATACTCACTGAGATATGTCCAAACGCCCATGGTTTCTGTATACAGTTGAGCACATTCCACTTCTAATTTTTTTGTAATTTCCACCACTATTGTCACGATTTTCTCCATTTTCTCCCTCTCTTCAGGTGGAGTGCTTGGTGTCATACGTGCTTCTAAATCAACTATCCACGCATGGAATCCATTAATATCTTAACTGATCTTAGTTACTTGATCTTCCACCAGGGCCTCCTTCTTTATATGTGCCTCTGGGAGTTCTTCATATACATTCTTGAATGCTTGTTGTAGTCTTTCAACCTTTTGCACGACCTCATCATGCTATTATTTAACCTTGTTGTACTCCATCTCTAATGTGACATTTTCTGTTGTAACTTTCACTAAATCATTGGATGTCTTCTCTTCACGCGAGTGCATCTCTTGTGTCACGCTCATTTGTAATTCCTGCAATACTTCTATTGGTAGTTGTGATAACACTGAATCAATGTGACCTAACACACTTGCATGTTCTTGCATCTTTGTCATGGGGAACTCGAATGCCTATGCCGCTAGCTTAATTGATATTCATTCTCCTGCGACTGCGACTGATAAGGACTAGGAGATTGATGACCCTACCTATCCAGTCTTGGTAGTGCTTGTTTTTGGTTCCTCCTCTATCTGTCACCATGACACGATGTTTGTTACTTCTATTAATTCCCACAGCTCGACCAAGTGCTCCTGAATGCTTCTGTTCATCTCTCCCTATTGTTGTGATGTGTGTTGGAATGTGTTGTCTATGAATCCATTCACATGATTTCTTATCTTCTCCAAATATTCCTTTGTTAAAGCCTAGATAACCACTTCCTTGACAAACTTGCAGTTTGTCCGTTGTGGCACATATCTCTCTGTCTCTGGTTCTTTGCGCTTCTTGTCTCTGCAAGGAACTATTTGCTATTTTGTTTCATTAATACCATTTCCATTTTCTTGTGCATCCCCTTCTTCTCTATCCTCGTCGATCTTGTGTAATTTCAAGTTTTGCTTCTCTGATGGCCCTACTTCTACTGGTGGAATCTTCCATGCATCATCCTAATCGACCATAATATGACCGATCTCTTCTTCAATCAATATATATTGGGTTAGAAACCATTGTTGATCTAGGTCCTTCTTTGCTTGTACATACATGTGGTGATGCCTTTCCTTAAAGCACACCACTACCTTATATGCCTCAACCACTTCTGGTGGTATGTGCGGTGTCCTTTGTATGTTGTCCCTAATAGTTTCCTTATAAATATAAAATGAGAAATTATTGTCCATCTGTTGTGCCTTATGTGTAGTATACCATAGGTTTTGATACTACGCGACTAGACAAGGATTCTCTGTGACTCCCAAAAATTGACTGTCATATGGCTCCCTCCATGCCGATCGCGCTATTAATATTAATAACCATGCATAATGGAACTCGGTCCCCTTATCCTGTGCTTCCTTGTAGTCAATAAAAAATTGGTTCAATAGGAATGCCACCTTGTTCATCTGGAGGTCCTCAACACATATTTTTGTTGCTGCTATGACCATTGTTGGCACTTGATCTTTTTCGCATTTCCTCAACAACTTACACGCTAAGTCTTGCGTTGCAAACCTTACCATTGGGTCGCATATTATAGTGATGTCTAAACCACATTGTCCATGGAATGTATGAAATTTCTCTTTCATTCTCTCTGAGAGAGTATTTCATTCTTTTATCAAAAAACAACGATGCATGGTCCTCCCCCCTGTGACAAAAGACCAATAATACACATGATTAAATCAATATCAATGGACACTAGCATGTCAAGCCATAGGTATCCCCCATGCACACAACTTAGCAGCATTTTTACACACGCATTGGTCACCTGGATTTGTCCAAAATGGTGTATATCGAACAAGTTTATAAGACATGCTTTCTTCAACCCTATAGCCCACATATGCGGCTCTATGACTATCACATGAGTCTCAGAAATAATGAAATTCATCAAAAATTTGTTGGGTACTAACTCTAGAAACTTCTTCTCATCAGTTATGTCATGGTCGACATACTTTAACGAAGGTATTGGGCCTAACATGTCCCATTCTATGATCACGGCTTCTAGAATTGGTGGATCCAAAAGTGGATACTTCACATTCTTTTGTAAATTAACCTATTTTGCTGATGGATTTCTTGGCGGGATATAATCCTTGGGAAATCTTGATGTTGAGGATGATGTCTCCTATGTCTCTTCTACCATCTGTGATGTTGCGGGTTGACCACGTAGTTTCTTCAGTACTGACATTGAAGTTGTTTCCGCCTTAGGTGGTGCCATCTTCCTCTGCGACACTAGTCTCTACTTACAACTAGTTTTGAAACTTTGGTTTTGAGCTTCGTATCTTCGACTCCGTGACTTCGGATATGGAACTTCGGCTTTGAAACTTGGCTCTCTATGTGAATTCTAACTGACAATAACCTTCCCCCATCGAACCTTTGCTTGCTTTTATACTTCATCTCCAACGGTTAATTCCCTTTGTGCCTAAAATTTCCATCTAATCCACTAGTGGTTGGCATTCATTACCTACCTAAATTCTCCATCAACTCTGTATCTTCAATGAATTCTCTGTTCAATTCTGCAACCTGTCAAGATCTTATGGCCAATCTGCATTTAATGTTACACGGTGCCACTACTTCGTTGTCATGGAAAATCTTTACTGCATGTCCTGTCATGGATCATCTTAAATGCTCTTAGCTATCATCTGCGCAATCTCTTCTCTCTGTACGATCTTCTCTTTTTGCATGATCTCATCTCTCTACACAATCTCTTCTCTCTGCACTATTTTGTTTCCTTCAACTATGTGCTATTCTGCCTATTTTTTTTCTTTTCTATGTCATTTTCCTAGTTTTCGCGTCTATCTGCTAATATTAACTTCTTGGACGACTCAACTTTCAACTTCTTCCCTGAACTATTTTCTTTTCCTTTTCCTTCTTTGTTTGATTTTTCTTTCTTTTTCTACCTTTTATTGCTATAGTACACTATGATACAACTTAGTCTGTGCAATTCTGCTAGTGTGCGGAAGGACGACCATCCCTATACAGTTTCAACCGACTCCCATTCACTAGTCTTTCCACGACTTGTCCATCCAACTTTTCTAGATAAACAACACCTACTTCAGTCACATATTTGATCACGTATGGCCCTAGCCAGTGCGTCTTAAACTTCCTTGGGTGCTGTAAGAACTTACTGTCATAGAGTAGTAGTAGATCTCCTATCTCAAACTTCTTCTACTTGATGTGTCTATCATGCCATTCTTTTTCTCATGCCTTTTGTACTTGCCGATGGAACCCTGAAAAAAATCGATCTTCGTCTAACACTAGTAACGATGACAATATTTCTTCTACTACGCTGGAATCTGTAAGTGATCCAGATTATTTTCGGCACGAAATGAGAGCGGAGATATAATAAATAAATGTACAGAGATATCTCAGATATCCAATAATATAATTGAAATGTATCAGAGATGAAACCATAAACACAGAGATACAATAATACACAATTTCTATTAATGAGCGAAAATGTACAAAGACTATAAAATTACAGAATGAAAGACTCACTAGAATGGTGGCAAGTTATCTTTGAGAAGAGATGTGATGACTACTCACATTCACAATAAGATGATTTACAATGAGGCTCTAAAGGCCCTTTTAACATAAAGAAAATCCAAAACCCTAACCCCGAAAGATGAAAAGCCAACAGTTTTGTGGACCCCGTTTTGGGTAGTTTGGTGTATCAAATTCCCGGGCGCGTAAATTTGGCATACGATCTCCGTTTGGGGTGAATGATAGCTCGTTTGAAAGTTCTATCCGAGAAACACACACGTTGTCATCATACTCTAACCTTCTCAACAGTCTAACTATTGCGAGCCCTAAAAATGTTGTTTAGGGCCTCAAAATGACCCCAAAAGTTTGGGACTTGAAAACTAGGAACAAAACTATCAAACTGAATATGCCAAAATGAGCCAGTTGGAATAGGTGGGTGGCCACCAATATCCACCTCGATCAATAATTTCTACCATCGTAGAAATGCGTAGACTCTATACAAGAAACTCCATGGGCATGACTGCTTCTTTCCCATATGCTAATATAAAGGGTGTCTGACCTATCAACTTCTTTCATGTAGTTCTTATTACAAACCTTTGTCCTACATTACAAATATTTGTTAGTGCATTCTCCAATATCTTATTGAAAGCCTCCACAATTCCATTATATTTCTGGTGTTATGGATTTCTCTTCCGATGCTAAATCTAGAACTCTTTTGTCAATGCTGCAATTGTCTTGTTCAAAAAGTGAGTCCCTTGACCGCTAATAATTACTTTAGGACACCCAAACCTTGTCACTATTCTCTCAAATAAGAACTAAACAGTTGTCTCTACGCTGCAATCTATACTGGTTATGCCTTAGCCCATCTTGTCAAGAAGTTTGTTGCGGTAATTATGTACCTAGCTCGTGATCTCCTCGTTGGTGGATGAATTGGTCCGATAAAATCCACTGCCGATTTGTCAAATGCCGATTCAATTTCCCTGCCTTCACAATAACTTCGAAATCATACTGTTGGAATAGAAATAACCATCTGCAGATTATCCCTCCCCAACACTGGCTTGTTCACTAGGTATGACAGTGCATAGTGGTCTGTATACATCTTGAAATGGAATCCCAACAAGTAGTATATGAACTTATGCAAGTTATAAACCATTTCCAAGCCTTCCCTTTCTATTGTCATGTAATTCTTCTCAGTAGTCGACAACTTCATGCAAGCAAAAGCAATTGGTTGGTCTAACTCTCCCTCTCCTGGCTGGGCTAACACTGCGCTGAGTGCTATTGATGATGTGTCCACATGAACGTGAAACTCTTTTTTCCAATTCGGGAACACTAGAATAGGTGCAATGACTAACTTCTCCTTCAATATGTCTAGACCCTACTGATAGTCCTCATTCCACTAAAACTTAGCTTCTTTCTTCAATAACTTTTCCATTGGATTTGTAATCTATGCATAGCCTTTAATAAATTTCATGTAATATCTTGTATGACCCAAAGTAGTTCTCAACTGTCTCATTGATTTAGGCAGTGTCAAATTAACAATTTTTGCTATCTTGGCAAGATCAACCAACAATCCTTGCTTGCATACCACATGACCTAGAAATATCCCAAACGGTGTGCAAAAAATACATTTCTTCAATTTTAATGAAATTTGATATTGTATAGTTTTATCAAGCATCAACCTTAGATTTTCTATGTGATATTTCAATAGGCCAAAGACAATTCAATCATCTAAGTACACTTCAATAAACTTATGAATAAACTCCTTAAACGCCGTGACAACTACTCTAGAAAGCATAGTAGGTGAATTCTTTAACCCAAATGACATCACTATGTACTAGAAGCTTTCCCATTTTGTCGCAAATGTCGACCTGTGTCTGTCTTTTGGTGCAATCTTTATCTGATGGTATCTTGAAAAGTGAATGAGTAGGCCTCCTGCCCTCCTACATTTTCTAGCACTTCGTCTGTAAAGGGGGTCGGAAACGGGTCATGCAAATATGCATTGTTCAATTTCCTTAGGTCTACATAAATTATAATGCCCCCCCATTTTCTTATCTTGAAGCACCATCGGGCTTATCCATTTGGACTCTGCGACGGGCTCAATGATACCAGCTTCTATCATTCTATCAAGTTCTGCTTTCAATTTTTCCTTGTACTTCAGATTCAATCTGTAAGGTCTCTTTCTTACTGGCTTAGCATCTGGTTTTAATGGGATCTCCATTTCACTTAATTCCCCAACTATCCCCTTCATCTCTGAGAAGGTTGTCAGAAAGATATATTGATACTCGTGCAATAGGTCTGCAATCTTTTCCACAGTCCCATCGTTCCAATAATCACCAATATTTGCAAACTTCGGGTTTCTCCTTCGTGCCAATGTTCACTTTGCACACTCTTAAGGGCTTCACATATACATCATATTCAAGCTCTGGGTCTATTACTACGTGCTCCCCTTCAGTCTCTAGTACTTGTACATTTCTTGGGTCTTCTTCTTTTGGATCTTCCACAATAACATTATAACATTCTAATAGTTCATGGACGGACACAAAATCTCTATGTGCGCTACATGCATGTACTATTTCTATATGTCCTTCCATAAAAATTTTATTTCTAATGACTTGTAGAGCTACATCTACTAAAGGTGACTCAACTTCAAAATTAAATGTTACCTTAAAGTTTTGCATGATCTCTTCCCAATTTGTTGTCCCTCTGCACACTTTTAGCTCTAGATACCAATTCTAGGGAATTGTCTCCAATGTATGTATGAACCCGTGCATCCATTCCTACTTCGACGCTTGTCTCCAAGTTGTCAAACACTGTGCAATATGATCATTTAGATCACTCATCCTCATATACTTGTGCATAATTTATTTTGTTCCAAAAATTATCTACATCATCCTTTTACAATGTTACCAATCCTCTATCCCTTCTTTGTGTGTTGCCCACCATCTCGCTGGGGTTTCTCTCAGTGAAACATCTAATGCTAAAAACCTTTGCATTTCAGGTATATGTAGTTGAAATTCATTGATAAAAGAACTTACCTCAGTTACTCCATCAAACTTTGGTGCATCACATACCTCTATTCCGATCCAGTGCAAAGAACGTGTAATGTGAGCACATCTTCTGGTTGATACTTCATGTCACCTGTGCTGCCAATGTTCAAGTCCTTCCTCCGAGTCTGATGCGCAAGAGCTTATACTTCTCCAACTAAGTGCACCATCTGTAGTGGGATTGTCGTAGTCATCCATGCGCATGGTTATATTGTACAGGTTATCATTTTCCTTTCTTGCAGGCTCCACATATCTTCTTACCTCCATGGGGTCTAATGGCGTAGTGAACTTTAAGCCTCCTACTTCAAAAATCATTTCTCTTTTCTTCAAGTTAATAATTTCTTGATTTTCAAAGGCCCAATCCAATTTGAGAAACACTTGATATGGATAACTTTTGTCCATGATCTCAATGACCTCGAAATCAACTACACTACACACTCCATTTATGTTCACAGATACTCCTCCCAGTCTCTCAATTGGTATTACCTTATGTTAGTTGGCCAAACTTAATTGAACAGTTGACCAAACTATCTTTGGTTTCCCCATCATCTCCAACGTCTGTCTTGGAAGAACATTGACATCTGATCCTATGTCCAAAATGACATTTTCCATGTCACATTCTCCTATCTATGCACTTAATCTAATTTTTTTGTTTGTCGTCTTCTTGTGCAAGAATTGGTTCACTGCTTTTTGTGTCGTAGGTATTTCTCTGTCTTGTGTACACTAATCAATCATTCCACATAGTGAATTCAACGCTGCTTCATCCTGCATCAACTCTAAACAACTCTTTAGAAAGTCTTTCAAAGTATTTACCTTTTCGACCGACCTTTATGGAATAGTGCGATCATAAACTGACGACATATCATATATTGGTGGTATTTTTGATGTTGATGTTATCCAGTTTGGTCCTAATATATCCTTCCTCACTTGTTGATAGGTCTCTTTCTCTTTATAAGAATTGAATGACAGTGTAGATTCAAATGCTTTCCTTATCCATTTCTCAACCCATTTTCTTTTTTCCGTCACATCTGGTCTAGTTCTTGTTCCATCGCACATAGCGAATGCTACTCTAGGTTGATCATCGTGCTCCTTGACTGCTATCATTTGTAGGTTGTGGTTCTGATTATGATTCCCTCTTGCTTGCCACTTCGCTATCAATTGATGACAATATTTTGTCGCATGATGCAATGCTCTGCAATAAGTGCACATTGTGTAAGGATGCAGGAAATCTCTCGCTAAATGTCTTGGTTAATTGCAGTTATAACAAATTATTGGTCCTCTTCCTCCTCAACCAAATCCTCCCTGTCCTCGACCTTTACCGAATCCTCCACATCCACCCTAGTTAAAGCCTCTCGAGGTATTGTACTGTGGAACCCCTCCTTCTTCTGCGACATTTTATTCTTGGATTTTGTACACATATGAAGTGCACTCTCTCATTAAATTGAACACGCAACAATATTTTTCATCATGTCCTACAAATTTGCAAAAATTACAGAATAACTGCTTAGGTGTACTCTGGAACTTCTGTAATAATCGACAAGCAGTCAGATGATGTCCCCAAGTCTTAAATATCTCACAATACCCTACTCCTCTTGCTAAAGGGTTCGATTCTCCTGTGGCCATATATTGCAGAAATGCTAGGCAATCTTCCTTTTGATGACCTTCTCTCTTACTTGTAATACACCAAATGTGTTCATGCTTTTCCTTTTCCTTCATTATCTATGATAAATGAATTCTCAATGCAACCAACTATGATTGTACCTGTGCCATATACTATAGGATATGCTTCCAACTTCATCGCGATTTCTAATTCTTTGAGATACAACGTAACCTTGAATTGTGTCAATAGACAACGAATGTATGACAACGAACCCACAATAAACCATTCTCAATGTTGCTAATCAAGAATTTGAAAGGTTAATCGACCCATCACATCTTTAAATCTCTGGTCGTAATCCCACACTATCTCATTTTGTACTTGCTTAATCTCTTTTAGCTCCGTAATGTATTGTGATTCAAATTTCGGATTTCATAATTCCTTTAACAACGCTTGTCCAATCTCTACCAAAGTTCTTGGCTATCCAGTTGGTGTGGTTTTCTGATACTTCATATACCATAGAATTGAATGACCTATGAACATCATGGCCATCTTTGCAATATTATTTTCCTTGTCCTGGACATTTTTTACAGTCCATATCGTGTCACACACAAACAAGTGCTACTCAGGGTCTTCCAACCCTTATCCATAAAATTTATGCATCCCTAGTGTATGATCTATTCCTGCCATTGTATTCGGTGTAGTACTTACACTTGGTGATGCTGACTGACTCTAGTTAGCTGCACTACTCCCACTATTCTGGCTACTATTCCAACTTCCTCCACTAACTACAACTTCTCTTGACAACATCCTGGTTTCTACTTCAAATCTACATGACGCACACAGGGTCGTGGGTTCAACACATATTTCGATCCGAGATGGAATTCCTTCTTCTATTGGATTGTACTGATGATCCTTTTCTTTCTCTTTCCTTTCTCCATATGCTATGTTATGAAATACCACGTAGGGGTCTCTTTTCTCAAATACTTTGTGTTACTCTTCTCTCTCAGCCACATTCTCCTTCTTACTATATCTGAACCTTTTCCCACAACGCAATACTCCAATCTCTTTGTCTAAGTTAGTCTTCCTCCCTCAACAACCTTAGTCCATCCATTCCTTACTCATCCTTTCCACTCTTAGACCATCCTCTCGTCATCCCCCTGTCCCCCTAAGTGCAAGTGGGTGCTTAGAAATCAGACTCCATCTTCACGACATTCTTGTCGCATAATAACATTTTTATCTAGGTAGATAGGGCACTCAAACACCTTTCGTGCAGACCCTTGAAAAATTCCCTCTCCATGACACTATAAGACTGGGTACAATCTATTGCAAACTCTGTAATGTAACCCCCCAGTATACTATTCAACTAGAAATCAATTGCGCAAGAAACCTTATTACTAACTGTATTCAGTTGTCTGATCAATTCAGGAATCCGGTTTCATGAAGCTTTAGCTCAATATCTCCAAACGTTCTCCACTAGCCTTTATAACCATTCAATAAAATTTATCGAAAAGTCACCAAAGAATATTTCATGAAGATCTGTAAACACGTACCTTGCTGAGTCATGAGTTCCTATTCTGTTCTCTGGAAAATTCCCGTTGATTCTTTTCTAGCCATTTGATGATCTCCTCCTTATTCGGCCTCCAAAACATTCCCCTCAATTACAGTTCCTGGTCCCAAAAAAAAAACCATTTGTTGGATTGCAGTGGGAATACTTGAGGTGAATCATCAAAATACCAAAAAAATCCTTAGACACCAGCCCTTTCGACATCACCTGCAGAGCAAGTGAATTCTGATCCAGATGGATATTGGTGGCCACCCACCTATTCCAATTGGCTCCTCATGTCTGTTTTGGTCGAGCACGTCTTTCTGTACTACTTTATAATTATGAGTTATACACTTCTGGGGTTGTCTGAAGCCTCACATATTCTCCAGGTGGATATGGGTGGCCTCTCGCCTAATCCAACTGGCATATTTTGTATGTTTTCATGTCAGCACATCTTGCTATACTTTCAGGGTTGTTTTCGGGCCCTAAAAATTGTTTTTTTGGCTCGCCACAATTAGACTGTAGACGGAGTTAGAGTTTGATGATGGAATGTGTAGTTCTTTGAAATACCTTTCCAATGGGCTATCACGTGCCTAAAATAGAGGTTGTATGCAAAAGTTATGACCCTAGGAATTTGAGGTACCAAATTACACAAAATTACCCATAGGGCCCACATAAATTTTGGCGTTTCACCTTCCAGGGTTAGGTTTTTGGATGTCTAGGGTTTTGAAATTCATGAGTAATATGAAAAGGGTGTATGGAGCCTCATTGTAATCCATTCTTCTCAAACAGATGTACATAGAAGCCACATCTCTTCTCAGAGATAACTACCACCATTCGAGCAAGTTTCAGTTCTGCAGTTTTACATTTTCAGCCTATTTCATTATTTAATAGAAGATATTGTTCACTAAATATTTGTGTTATTCTTCATGTCTCTATGTTTATGGTATTCAGTCTGTAATTAGTTCGTTTCACCCCTAAATCCGGATCAAAGTCTCACCCGAGGAATCTAGAGGGGCTGCAGGAACCAAGGTTTTGCAGTGATAAGGGGAAGTGAGGCATTCACATTTCTTTACTAACCATCTAATCATGTGCATAGTTTCCATTAGTCAACAATTACTTAACACTCAATATGTTCTATGTACTACATTATCCCACTTAACATTCATTCAATTGAACAACTACTTAAGTGTGCAACATTATTACATCGTACATGAACAATACATTCAACATACTTAAGCATATCTCATCATTGCACCATAACATTAGACATCACAACATGCAATGATAACACATCATGACGCACATGTTTAACGTGGTTCACCCAACTTGGGCTATGTCCACAACGATTGGCTTCTTATATTGTTCATTGATAATGTTCTACATCTGTGCACTGCGCTACAAAATACACAACAATAACATTTACCCAAACTTGCCTAGTTGTTCTGTCGTGGTGTGAGCCTCACTCCCCAGTCATACCTCAAAACTTCCTTCAATGCTCGACTCAGCTTACCCAAAAATCACTAAGAGATTCTCACATCTCTAACCCTTCCATCGAAAAACCCATTACATATTTATACACAAAAATAGGGCTATGGTGAACCAACCTGGTTCACTATGCAAAAATTCAAAATACTTGGAATATAAATATATCCATTTAGGATAATAATATATATAAAATGTATGAGTAAATATGAGATATGAGATTACAATGACAATGAGGACCATACATACCCAAGCAGGGGTGCCCTTTCATTAATAGACATGTCTTTTGGATAAGACACGTCTTTTCATTATAATGCATTAATTATTATTATGTAATGATTACTTATTTATATCTATATATTTTATATATTTATGTTTGTTACATAGCCTTCCCCTTTAGAAATGCTTTGTCCTCAAAGCTTGTTTATGGATAGGTTTACGTCTTCATTCCGACTCGCAATGTCTTGACTCCTCGCATGATTATCTATTTTTGGTGTGGTCAGGATATACAATACGAGACGATATGAATGACGTAGATTTGAACAAAAGTGTCAAATTGTGAAAGGATCAGACCATCCTAATTCAATCTTTTGTGGAACGTTGCTCTTGCACGATGAATGGTTATCATAAGACTGAATTGCATTGGTATCAATATTTTTCATATGATAAATTAGTTGTTTCCGTCTTGAATGACATTGATATTCCAATTGTTTAATATATATGATCGTATAATTTGGATGTCGATAAGGATTTCTTATAACATGATTTTTCCTTATCATTATTGTAGCGTTTACTTCGTTTAACTTCGATATATAATTTTCTTCATGCATCGATGTTTCCTTGTTAATGGCTGAATTTTGATTAGTAAGTATACTTGGAGCTTCCATCGTTTGTACTCCAACATCTGACGTTGTCTTTTTTTTGTTGACTTTGCAACTTCTTGAGCTGTGACATGGATTATAGATGTAATTGGTCCATTTTCCATAACTTGGATTTGTTCATTTGAAAACTTCATTGCTTCCTTTTTTATAAGCAGTTCTAACTTGTTTTCTAGAGACTTCTTATCATTCTTAATATTTTTTTTTTTGCATCAATATGTTTTTATTATGTTTTTTTAGACGCGAGTTTTCTTCATTATCTGATTTGATGATATCTTCAATGTCTGAATTTCCAATTTCTCTTCTTTCAACTTTTTGATTTGTTCTAGTAACCCTTGATTAAGGTTCTTCAAATGCATATTTTCTTCTTCTTGTTATGATAGGTGTTTCTTGAATTCTTTTTTGAGATCTTCTTTTTCTTGTTCTAATCTTTGATTACTCCGTTTTACAGCCTTAGACTTCTTGAATTGTGTAAGTAATTTTTGACTGTGATCTTTTAGGCAAGAAATTTCTTTGTTTTTATCCATGATAGCTTTGTCAAAATATTTTTTCATCCTTGATATCGATTTTTTATTTTCTTGAAGGATGACCTTCGAGATATCTTTAAAGTCTTTGGAGGAAGGCATTATCGATTTCGATCTCATTGTAATGTCCTTGAATGTCATCATTTTATTTTGATGGGAAAACTTCAAAAATATTTTCTCTGTGTTTAAGATGAAGGTACCTAGTTTTCCAAACCAGCGTAACCCGAGAATTATGTCAACATGTTTTCTATACATAGTTGCAAATTTGAATTGGAATATATATTCATAATCATCAATTGTAACTTGCAAGTGCTTAATTTCATATTGTTTTTTGTTGAAAATATCTTCCTTTTCCATTATATTCGGATCATGAATTAATAATTGATTTTCCAATTCGATATTAATGTAATTTTCCTTATGGTCCATGTTAATAACGACGCTAATCTCTTTTCCTTGAATACTCCCCTTTAGTGTAATTAATATGTAACATAGAATATCAAGATCTTCATAAAAAAATATTACTTCATTTTTTTAAAATCCATTTTGGCTTTGTTGATAATTTACGATAGATATTTCCTAATTAAAAAACGTTTATATACCCCTTCGATAATTAAACTGGATCTCTTTTTCTTTTTCAATAATAAATGATGCATTTCTTAAAACTTTAAATTTGGAGTTCTTCTTTTTTGCTTTCTTCTTTAGACTTTTACTCCTTATAACATTATGGAGATGCACTTTTTACTTGGAATCTTCTTAATGTAATATAATAATATATCAATTATTTGAAGTGTAATGAATTCTCAATATTTTAATATCACCTTTATGTTATTTACTTTTACCTTTTTTGTTTATGAAAAAAAGGTGCTTTGGAAACCAATATTTTTAACTTTATATATATATATATACTAATTTTTTTCTAAGATATATATATATATATATACTTTTCCACTAATTAAAAGATATCTTAATATTAAACCTTGATACCTTATTAATAACCTTTTCAAAAGATTTTTCTTTTATTATGATGCAAGAAATTCTCTTAATGACCCTTTTAATGAATGTGTAAGGTCATGACTGTACGCACGGGGCAATACAACAATCAATTTTTTTTAATCAACGAGTATGGATGAGTGTACAAAATTTGCAATTTAATTGGATGATTTGTACAGATTGGAAGTAGTAAGGTCGTGACTGTACGGACACTAATTATTGATAGTGGTATGATGACTGATTTGTTGTGGAAGTACAGAGAATGAATGTATGGTGAATGATGTATGGTTGTTGTTGTACGACTTGTTAATTGTTGAAGTACGACTGCTTATTATATTAATTGCAGAAAAATTGTGTAACTTTGACTATAATTCAAATTTTGTTAATTTTTTTTTTATTATCAATTTTTGGTTTTGTTTTCTAAATTTTTACAGTATGCTGATATATTTTTATTTTTATTTTATATTTTTAAAAATCAAGTATAGGCAGTGGAGTCATTTTTCTTCAGTGGAATTTTTGGATTTCAAAAATTTGTAGCGGAATCGTTATTTCTTCAATGGAACTTGATTTTTAAATGGCTAATGAGCGGTTGGTGGTCAAGGACTAGATTATAGAAACTCTGAATATTTGAGTCGCCAAAGGCCTGTAAAGATATTGCCATGGGAAATAGAATTTGACCTAAGGTCTATGGTCCAAAGGCCATGATCATAAACGAAGCTATGATACCACTGTGGTGAACCAACATGGTTCAATATGTAAATATCCAAACTACTTGGAATACAAAGATTTCCATTTAGGATAATAATATATATAAAATGTATGAGTAAATATGAGATATGAGATTAGAATGACAATGAGGGCCATATATACCCACGCAGGGGTGCCCTGTTAAGCCATAATATTGGCTCATTACCCCTTAATTGGGGCATATTATATTAGTAATGTTATTTTATTTATGTCGGCTTTAGGCCATTAGTTGTAATTATACCTCCTAGTCTCCTATATATACCAAGGAGACATTTTCATTTTGAATCATCTTGTACTT
>JASDQU010737667.1:6842-19677 GCA_032191745.1 Picea mariana
GAATGTTCATCCTCACATTCGAAGGGTGAATTAAATCCTGGTTTAATACATTGCCAACAAAATCAATTCATATCTGGAAACAATTCATGGAAATTTTTATTGCTGCTCATGAAAATTATGTTTATGACGAACTCGTTGATGAACTGGCATAAATCCGTAGGCTAAGAAACGAATCCGAGAATGATTTCTTTCAAAGAGTCATGAAGATTTACTGTAGATTTCCTGAAAGGGATGAACACTCAGGCCAAGAAATATTTTATTGGTTTTCATATCTCGTCTCTATTTCTAAAGAATGCGATCAGAACGATCAAGCCATATCCTATTCACAAAATTAGGAACCAACCACAAATGATATAGGGGGCATAATATTCAACCAACACTCGAACACACCTACAACGAAATATTTATCAGTAATCCTAAACCCCGTAGCCCCGGAGTGTGAACCATGTAACGATTCCCCTTTTGAAAATCATGATCATATTCTAGTCTGTAATGAATATCTTACTGAGAAAATCCCATCATTTTTAGAATTTGAAGATCTTCATGCACTTTATAAAAATATGTTCAATGATTATCATCCACATGAGAAGCCATAT
Source organism: Picea mariana (assembly GCA_032191745.1). NCBI lineage: Eukaryota > Viridiplantae > Streptophyta > Pinopsida > Pinales > Pinaceae > Picea > Picea mariana. The sequence continues at coordinate 7,439 of JASDQU010737667.1, forward strand.
ATTTATCATGCAATACACTCTTCACATTACTCTTTTGGCAATGAAATGTTGAATGATATACCAGATCAAGAACAATGCCCAACCTTGATTGATAAAACACTCATTCTTAATGACACTTCATCCAAGATGTGTCACTTTTAAACCCTTTCACAATTTCAATTTCTGGAATAGGTTGAATCACAATTTAATCATAATGATCATGTTTTTGATGACTATTGTTCTATTCCAGAATTGAGTGTGGGTACCAAATTATCATTTGTTGATCCTTCACAATATGAGATTTCTGACCTTGATGCACATATGCTAATCATTGCAAATCTAAAATATGCAGAGCACAATGAGTTTATTGATCCTCATGAAAAAATTATAACAAACAAACAACCCATGACCATGCAAAGCATAGGAAACATTGAGTTAATCCAGGAAATGCTATCATCTCAATTTGCTCTAGAATTACATGTTACTCTCCGGGAGCAAATACATAACCTATCCATGGATTCTATACCAATACTCCAACACACCTCACATGATTTTGTTGATGTCATATGACAATATTTGGAGCTATCTTTCACTCAATGTTTCCCTTGGAAAATCCACCATTGTCTGTCCTCTCAGCATGCAAAGTACGTGAAATTTGAACCTAGTGAGATCTACATCGGCAATGAGACACTCCAATTTCTATCGATGATTATGTCAAGTTCTTGTTGTCTTACTTCTACCCCTGGGATGAGCAATATCAACCACTCTGAGACCCCCATACATAATATGTTTCATGCAATTTGCATTCACAAGCCTCATCAAGTATGTATCTCGTTGTTGATTTCCTTCCAACAATAATATGATGATAATTGTAAATTTTATGATGGAATTGAGTCATGGTTGGAGGAATCTTACATATTTGCATATACCATGAATCATAACGCTGCTAAATTTAAATTGTTGAGTGGAGACTTGTTTGAATCAATTCTTCTTATCCTTCATCTCTCATTACTTCATTCTTTGCAATTGGCCTTCAATCAACATGCGATTGTTGGTTTGGAGTTACTTGATTGGCTTCATTGGCACTATGCTTATACCTAGCTTCCTTTCAGCTAGTGTAGGTTAGGTTAGAAATAGGACTAGCATAGTCGTCTTACTTCCTTTCTTCCTGCATATCTTAGATATTTGTTTTTTATTTTCATATGAATCACATAGGTTTAGATTTGTTTTGTTTTCTTCAATAAAGACCACCAACTGTCATTATCTTAATTTGCAATCAGTGGTGGTTTCTTTAGTTTAATTTCCTTTTCATCAAAGTTATCTTCTTTTAGTGTAATTCTCTTCATTTTGTTTCACTAAAAGTTTGGCTTAATCTTGTTTTTCCTCTATCTTCATGAGGAAACCATGCGTAGGAATTCTCTGAAAGGTTCAATTGAAAAATTCACTTGTCTTGGCAATATTTACTCTGACATTGATAGTTGATTAGTTGGTTACCCCAAAACGTTGAAAGACCACCTGCTAGGGAATGCTTTACAGTTCAACCAAGATTGAGACTGGATTGAAGGAATTACATCAATTATTCACAACCTTGCTCAATATTGTGTCTATCGAACAAAATCATTGAAGTGATTGTGACTCCCTGATAGGAGGCATGCTTATCCTCGAAGAACAGGTCATTAAGTGTAATATTCCCTCTGATAATTTGATCACAATGATATTTAACCTCGCGAATATTGATCAATCAAAGGTCTCTCAAGCACACTTTTTCTAGGGAATAATGGTGATCATCACATCTATAGTTATTTTTTGCCCAAAAAGAGAAATTCCACTAGACAAACCAAAATTCAAGCTCAATCCTACTTCGTCTCATAGAAAATGGAATGGGTGATACTCATGGCATGATATCAAATAACTAGCCAAATTTTGATTTTCATTTTCATATTATTGTGGTGAGGATTTTCAGAAAGGTTCTCTGGAGTTGATCATGGAAAGGTATATTCATTTCAAAAGAAAGACAAAATTTAAGGAAGACACACATCTCAAGAAGGTTTGAACTGACCATGAAACATTAGAACTATGATTAACTGGACATGTCATGTTGTAACATTAGTTTTAGAGCTTGAAGAAGTGAAAATGAAATAGACATGTCAAAAGGCCAAAGCAAAGGAGCTTGATGGACGATGAAGTGGAGCTATGACAACCCTTTCCCGCTAAAGAATAAGGCTCCATAAACGAATTAGAAGCATTCAAGAAATCATGATGAGAGGTGTAATTCTTATCTAGTGCTAGCACTGAAACCCATCTGAATGAAGTATCACGAGTATTAGCTTTCACATGGATTAATCGTTTCAAGAAGTTGCAAACTTATAGTTGGTCGGAATGTGTGAATATCCTCTAAACTGCTGGAAACACTCAATCAATAGTTTCTCTATCAATCAAATGTATTTCCTCATTACATATTGTTGATCATCATTCATCTAAAAGTCTTGTTTTTTCAGTGGAAACAAGAAATTGGACCGAATTCATCTCTAACCATGAATGCGTCATCTCTCCTAATTCAACATTTTTCTTCCCATTTTTTCATCATCATATTCTCCTTTCAAAGCAGTTCATTTCTTCAATTTTTTTGTCTTATGACCTCTGATTATATTTCATGACACACAGACCTCTCACCTTCATTTCTCTTTTCATGGAAAGCACCTTCGCACTAGAAGTAGGCACAAATCAGTTTGCATCTCTTTCCTAGCTCATGAACGGAATTAGGGGTCTTTGTCTGAAAATGAATCAGAACTATTTGGGGATGTTGTGGCAACAGTTAAAACATCACTGTAACATCCCAATTTTAACCCTTATGAACTATAATGCATTATGTAAATATGACTTAGGTTGGTGAGCCAGTAAAGTTGAAAAGAAGCCAGAGTGCCTAGGAAATGTAATACTTCATATACTTTAATAAAATACACCATTGGTTGCAAGACAAACAAGGACAAAAGAGATAAGGGGCTATGATTTCACGAGAGAGGGGGGCTTGAGGGGCTAAGTCTCTTTTTATTATTATTTTATTTACCCATAATTGATTTTATGGAGAAAAGGGGTTACATGAGCTTCTTGGGGGAGGACATGTGGTTCTTTATTTCCAAGTAATTATAAAAAACCATCTTTGGTTTGGGTGGGGGTTCACTTGTTCTTATTCATCCATTGTTACACCTTTTCCACTCTTCATTTTTGGGAGCCTCACTCTTGTTGCATTCATATGCTCTTTGTCTGAGCATGGATATGAATGGCTACGTGAGGATGTATTGGGGTGAAGTTAGGGGATCTCTCTTCCCCTGGTTCATATTCTTCCCCTTGTTCTCTTGTTCTTCTTCCTCTTCACTCACTACTGCTAGTTCATGCACTCTTGGGATGAGCATTGAAACGAATGGCAGGAAGAGGAGAGCCATTGATGAATGGCTCTAATAATTATTAATCATCCCAGGAGGGAATGGATGCCTGTGTGCATGATCTTGATGGAAGTTTGGATAGAACTTTCCACAACTGCGAGTCCCGAGAGTCCCAACAGACAAGGATATGGATAACTTGAGGGAGTGCATGGCAGAGAAGTGGGTCCATTCTCTTGGGGTTGTGTAGGCTGGGTAGAAGAGAGCTGGTGTACTTAGATTGTTGTGAGTGCTGAAAGGCCTGTGGTAGCTTGAGTGTTGAGAGGCTTATTAGTTAGGATATTGATGATAGTTCGGATGGGACCATCCACAACTGAGAGTCCTTGGAGTTTCCAATCGGGAGATTTCCTAACCAATAGCATTGGATCCCTAGAGAGAAATGGAACAATCTCAGGGACTGCAAGGCAGAGAAAGGTGTTCATTTCTTAGGGTTGTGTAGGCTGAGGGGAAAAGAGAGCTGGGAATTAGGATTTGTTGTGAGGTTGGGAAACTTGAGATCTACTTAGCTAACTGTTGTGTTTAGACTTGTCCTATGACCCATCCTTGTGGATTCATATCCCTGGCTCAGGGGTGACTTGTTGTTGAGATTAAATGAACAACAATGTTTATGGTTGGGAGGAACGTCCTTTGTCTGTAGCCAGTTGGTGAACGTTTACTTGCAAATATAAGTGCTCTTTGTGTTGTGTGTGTAATGTTTATTTCCACCGTGTATTTAATTATCTCTGAGATATGTATTTTTAATGTGCCTGTCTGCTGGCTATTTGTTGTGCATGGCACGTTGTTTATCTCTTTTATGTTGTGGCATGGATATTGATTAACGCATGTGATTTTTCATGCCTCTAACATTGTTGAACAATATTTTGATTTTGAGATAAGATTAGAGAACTGAGTCTTGGGACTACAACGTGCCCTGCCTACTGGTGGCTGGGTGTGTTGCAGCCTGTTTAAGTGGCGTAGCCCGACCTGTGGGTGGCTGGGTATGTTACAAATTGGTATCAGAGCTTCAGGTTGAAACACCGAGCCTGTATGGGCCAAATCTGTTGGTCAGAGTCTCGTCGTTGCAGTCGATTTATGACCTTGAAGTTGAAAATATCAAGAGGAGTGGTGTTGTAGATTCCGCGCAGAAGCTAGAACGTCAGAGATCCTTTGTAAGGGTTCGAAGGATCGTGACCGTCCCTTCTGAATTTGGGAGTGATCACCACTGTGGGATCAAGAGAGATCCGAGATCATTGGATCGAGGGGTAGGTGAACAAGGGTCGTCTGATGAAGGCAAAGGAAAGGTTAAGTCATAACCGTCAGATCTCATTGGAGAGAAATCGACGGTGGGGAGACATTGCAGGGATCAGGAAGAAAATTAACGTTTCTGCAAGTTGTGAGCCCACAATCACTCATGATTGTTCATATTTATAGATAAATAGATCAATGGTGGATATCGATCCCGCTATGAATGAGCATATTTGCATTGCGGGGATCAGGAAGAAAATTAAAGCCCGAGCAAGTTGCGAGCCCGCAATCACTCAGGATAATTGATCTTGCTAGATCAACAGATCAACGATGGATATCGATCCCACTACGAATGAGAATCTTCACTTTGTGGAGATCAGAAAGGAAATTAAAGAGTGAACGAGTTGAGTCTCTGCAATCACTCATGGCTGTTGATCTTTGCAGCAGTATCTCCCGAAGTCCCGAAGTCCGGAGTTAATACAGACCGTCTGATAGGGGAGACACGTGTCGACAGATTGGCCAGTTCAGGAATTCAAAGTTTGGGAGAATTGGAGTGTGCTAGTGTGGAAACTCCCGAAGCCTGAAGTTCTGAAGCCCGAAGAGCCGAAGCGGTGGGGCATGATGACATCACTGGGAGATGATGTGAACCCCAGAATACAGGAATAAAATCTTCCGAAGCTTGAAATTTTGAAGTGACATGGCTCGGGGACATCACCTGGGATGACGTGGACACATGTGATGTGTTCCATGTGTCAGTGAGTTTTGAACCTATGGAAGATTGAAATGTCAGTTAGAACGTGACACATGTCACCCACTTGATTGGGCCATGTGTCCGCTTCTAGTATTTTTCCACGTGGCGATAGATCGTGCAGTATGGAGACTAGGCACTCCGAAGGGAAAATATGTGACAGTTTTCATTGGTTGGGAGAGCTCCCAAAGGCCATAGTACATATCGACCATTGATCCCAGAAGACACATTACAGTAGATCTCGTAGTTCGGAGACTTGGTACTCAGGATTTTCAAGTCCCTACAAGTGAAAAGTGTTTAATCCTGAAGTTGTGAAGGCACATAGACTGTCGATATAAGATCCCTTCAGGACCTTTCTCAACCATTATATCAAGCAGTGGAAGGATGGAATAAGCACTTTGGCAGATATCACTCTGGGGATTTGAGTGACTCAAGATTTGAAATGTCCTAGATTCCCAGAGTAGCGAATTCATGCAGTCTGTTGATCTAAGACCCTCTGGGAGTTCTTGTGACTGTTGGATCCAACATAGGGAGCAAAGGTAAGTACTTCAGAGTATTTCCACTATGGGGAAGTGGAAGAATCGAGAATGGAAATGCCCCGGAGCACCGAATTTCTGAATTGATTGAGCATCATTCGTCTCAATGACTGATTAAGTCGTATCCGTTGATCTCATTGAAGCTTCCAGATGAGGGTAGGACCGTCCATTCAGCGGGAGATTAAATATCGACTGTCTATTTTTTCTAGTGGAGTTATTAAAGGCTTCGAAAAAGTGTAAATCCAGGGGAAAACAAAAGTTGACAAGGGAAAACAGTCGAAGGCCGAAGTTCGGAGGACTTGGTCCCTGCGCTGGTATCATGCTAAGGTAAAAAAGGTCTAGAAGGCAATTAGCCTTGGACTTGGTGTTCGCGCAATCTCCTGTGTACAAAAAAACAGAGCAAGGCGTTAAAGGGTGATTAAGCCCATCGTTTCAAGCAGTGGTCACGTGGAACTTGGTTTGAAGGAAGTGCCTCTGCAGTTGTCAATTTTCTATATCAACTAAGGGGGTTGAAAGTGGTTTTCCAGGGAGCCCTAACTTTCAGGTTTGATATCCAATTGGGGGAAGAGTACATTCGTTGGAAATATTATTCATAGAATTTAGAGGAAAATAACAAGGATCTGTTATAATATGAAGATTGATATAATTTTTCTTCATGAATTAAACAGAAAAGGTTTGTGAGGATTAGAGGTATAACCGGATCAATTCAAGAATAGGATCATATGTTAGGGTCATGGAGGTATGACATTTCTTTAAAAAGTTGGATGAGGTACTACAAAAGAAAGAATCCTCACATGGGACATGAAGCTAGCAGGTGAATAATGTAATTAATGGGCATAGAAAGGAAAAGTAAGGCTCCATATCCTTGAAGTTAGAGATGTGTAGACAGTTGCAACCTTGATGTGGAAGAAAACAAAGAGCTTAAGAGGTGGTGTGTGAATAATCTCTATGTGTCAAGCATAGAAGTTGCAGGGAAGGATTTGTTAGATATGACTTATCTACATGTCTATAAGTACTTAGTGAAATAAATCCACTTTTGATATCATAGTTCACAGTGGAAGCATGATGCCAATGCAGAGAAATTGGAATGCTCTCTCACTTGAAAAGTGGCACTGAATGAAAATGGATTTCCATTGGGGAATGGTACTAAGTGGGAAAGAATGGCCAAGTGAAACGTGGCTGGAAAAGTGTTCAGACCCAGGGAACCACAATGAAGATGAGTAGAATGGGAGAACACAAGGAAACAAGTATCTGAAGGAGTTCAAGGACAACCAACTACAACATAAATAGATAAATAAATAAGTGAATTGAAATAGAAATGCACTAGAGTGCATGAGGCATACAATGAAGTTAAAATGCATATGCATTAGTAGGCATGTTGACAGTATATTCTTGGTGCATATGGATGTGTAATTTTGCATATGTACACGCTTGGATATTCATATAACATGCTTGTGAACTTAGAATAGTCTATTATTATGAGATAATGATTAAGTATGACTAATGAGGGATTATGTATTCAGGGAAAATGATATAGCAGGGTTAAAAACGTGGATGTTTTTGTTGCTTATGATTTCCATCGAGGTGAAGAACCATGAGGGTGGCAAGAATGGTGATCAAAATGATGAAGGAGGATTTCTGTCAGCTTCTAAAAATATCAGTTGGTCATATAGAAACAAGTAGGTTGATAAAAACCAAGCAGGTATGCATTTATTTTCTGTTGATGCATACATGTTGAAGGGGATTGAGGTAAGAATTACCTCAGCTAATTTCAATATTTAAACCGATATGTAATGGCCAAAGGCCTAGAGTATGCAAATGTTGTTGATACTAGAATGCATTTATATAAAATGTTTGTTGCATATTATGTTATGTTTGGTTATGGGATCATAACCAGGTCAAGTCACAAGACACACTCCTATAACAATGAATATCCATAGAGCTAGTCATGTGTGAGACCATAATATGGTTGGATATGGAAGGGATATAGCGCTATGTGAGTTCTCGATGGTATCTACTGTATATATGATGTTTGGATTGCAACCTYTTTGCCAACACTGAAGAGCACTTAAGGATTATATTMTTGGTGTTGTTTTTGGGTGGAAAAGGAAGGTAGCCAAATAGTTAGGCAAGCAGTAAAAAGTGTGTGGATGATGTGTTGAGTCATTGGMAAGGCCTTCCAACTCATCATGGTGGAATGCATGACATAGTTATGTGGTWTTATGTAATCAATGCATGGATKCATTGTRTAGATGTGGCCATGGGTATTGGCACATTGATTGTTATCTTATTAATTGTTGCATTATGAAAAGTCTGTGTGACTGATAATACATGTGTATGTAATGATGAGATCGTTTCAATTGATAGTTGGATTAATAGAAGTAATTAAATTGTAGTTGTAAACAATTCTGAGAGAACTTTCTGATTTTGTTTTGAATCATTTCCATGAATATATATATATATATATATATATATATCTTGTACACGAGATATTGACAATTTGTTTGGCTGAGGAATGTTGAAATTGCAGGAGGAAAGGGTCTTGGATATGGCAGCGTTGTAATCCCATAAATAAGACCGATTCCTATTGCTGCAAGAGCCAAATTGTTATGAGAAGAAGCTCGTGTCTAGAAGTTTTATTTTTCCTATATAAAACAATTTTGGGAATTATGATTTGATAATTACCGATGAATTGTTTTGGATGAATGTAAATTGAAGAAATTGCAGGTAGAATGGTCTTGGATATGGAAGGGATGTAAGCCCATAAGGAAGATTGATATCTATAGTTGCAGAGCCAACCATTATGAGCATAAATCTCATGCTTGGAAAATTTTGTTTTCCTATATAAAACATATTTGACATTTATGATTGGAAATGGTTATAATGATATCTCATGATTATTGTACGTGTATAATACATATGATATGTTGGATATGGAAGCTGGAAAGCATGGAAAAGGATATTGTTGGGACATGAGGACCATGTGGTAAGCCATGATCGCCCTATAATATGTTGTGTTGTGGTAACACATGCTAGAGAGTCGCCTCAACTGTAAGACTCGATAAAGTCTCTAGAAATATTCTTGTGCAAGAAATCCTTGGTCAGGCAAGATGGATCACCTGAGGGATTGTATAACAGAGAAGGGGATGCCTGAGCCTGGGTCTGGAAGGTGAGTGACCATAAGGAAGATGAGACTTTGATAGCTCTTTATTGGGGTCATGCACATGTATTTCAAAGGAAAACAATGAGCCAAGTTAACGAGACATTCATATGGATGCAGATCCATGAACCACATAGATAAGTATTGTATTGGATTAAGAAAATTTACTCTTACATTATAAGAAACAATGATAATTTTATGCACAAATTGTGAATTGACATGCTTGTTGATTTTAAATGTTGTAGGAAAACGATGAATGTTGAGGATCTAGAAAAGTACTAGACTATGAGAGAAAATAAGGTGATGCTGGAGCAGCTGAATGACAAAGGCATGGAATGAAGAAAGTCCAATGGTCTTGTTGCAGTTGGAGTTCTGGAAGATGCAACTCTGAAACTTCCTGGCCGAGTGCACTGGAGCCCTGGAGAGAAGTGGAACAACCCGAGGGATTGCATGGAAGAGAAAGGGGTTCATTTCTTTGGGTTGTGTAGGGATGAGAGGGACATAGAGCTTTCTGGTTGGAACTGCTGCCAGAAATATAAATTTCGAAGATCATTATACATGTTTTGGGTTAGAATGCCTATGTATGCATGTTTAATTTTAGGCCAGAGTGCCTATGTATATAATATTGGGTTTGATTTCCTGTGTTGATCAAGGCCAGAGGGCTTGGATTTGTAATGTTAATAACATTGGAATGGTGTTGTGCACTGAGGATAGTGCCAAAATAAGGGGAGGGGGATGTAACATCCCAGTTTTATCCCTTATGAACTATAATATTTTATGTAAATATGACTTAGGCTAGTGAGACAGTAAAATTGAAAAGGGGCCAGAGTGCCTAGGAAATATAATACTTCATATAATTTAATAAAATAAATTGTTGGCTACAAGACAAACAAGGAAAAAAGAGATAGGAGGCTATGATTCCATGAGAGAGGGGGGATTGAGGGGATAAGTCTCTCTTTATTATTTTATTTACCCATAATTGATTTTATGGAGAAAAGGGGTTACATGAGCTTCTTGGTGGAGGCCATGTGGTTTTTGATTTCCAAGTAAATATAAAAACCCATCTTTGGTTTGTGTGGGGGTTCACTTGTTATTATTCATCCATTGTTACACCTTTTTCACTCTTTATTCTTGGGAGCCTCACTTTTTCTGCATTCGTATGCTCTTGGTTTGAGCATGGATATGAATGGCTACATGAGGGTGGGTTGGGGTGAAGTTAGGGGATTGTCCTTCCCTTGGTTCATCTTTTTCCCCTTGTTCTCTTGTTCTTCTTCCTTGTCACTCACTACTTGTAGTTTGTGTGCTCTTGGTCTGAGCATGGAAATGAATGGCAGGAAGAGGAGAGCCATTGATGAATGGTTGTAATAATTATTGATCATCCCAGGAGGGAATGGATGCCTGTGTGCATGAGCTTGATGACATTTCAGATAGAACTGTCCACAACTACGAGTCCTGAGAGTCCCAATAGAGAGATTCTTAACCAGAATCACTGGAGCCTTGGAAGGAGATTGACATCCTGAGGGGCTGCGTGGCAGAGAAGGGGGTCCATTCTATTGGGGTTAATGTGTAGGCTGGGTATAAGAGAGCTAGTGTACTTGGATTGTTGTGAGTGTTGAAAGGCCTATGATAGATTGAGTGATGAGAGGCATGCTAGTTAAGAGACTGATGACAATTCGGATGGGACTTTCCATAGTTGAGAGTCCTTGGAGTTTCCATTAGGGAGATTTCCTGAACAGTAGCACTAGAACCCTAGAGAGAAATGGAAAAACCTCAGGGACTGCATGGAAGAGAAAGGTTTTCATTTCTTGGGGTTGTGTAGGCTGAGAGGGAAAGAGAGCTAGAAATTAGGATTTGTTGTGAGTTTGGGAAACCTAAGAGCTACTTAACCAATTGCTATGTGTTTAGACTTGGCCTAGGACCCCTCCTTGTGGATTCATAGCCCTGGATCGGGGGTGACCTGTTGTTGAGAGTAAATGAACAAAAATGTCTATGGTTGGAAGGAACGTCCTTGGTCTGTAGCCAGTTGGTGAACATTTACTTGCAAATATAAGTTCTCTCTGTGTTGTGTGTGTAATGTTTATTTCCATTGTGTATTTAATTATCTCTGAGATATGTATTTTTAATGTGCCTGTCTGTTGGCTATTTGTTGTGCATGGCACATTGTTTATCTCTTTTATGCTATGGCATGGATCTTGATTAACGCATGCAATTTTTCATGCCTCTAACATTGTTGAATAGTCCGTTGATTTCGAGATAAGATTAGAGAACTGAGTCTTGGGACTGCAGTGTGCCCCGCTTGCTAGTGGCTGGGTGTGTTGTAGCCTATTTAAGTGGCGTAGCCTGATCTATGGGTGGCTTGGTATGTTAAAATCACTGAGCATAGTGGTTAATCAATGGTCATCCTTGCATATTATTTGGTGAGCATATTGTATGTAATGGAGGAACCATCCACACACTAAGTATCTGCTCTCGTGAAGGGTGAAGTGTCAAAGTCTAAAGGATGAAAATATAAATAAATATATCTATGTAGCAAGGTGTAACAAATATAAAAATAAATATCAAAAGTTGGCAGTCATCCCCTATCAGGATAAAAATGCCATTGCTTTCCCCATCCACCAAATTCTAAACATGCACTAAATAATCTAGGAAGGAATGGAAAAGAAAGTTTGAATAGAATTGGGGACATGAAGATATCTCCACTGAGTATATGGACACTCGCTGGTAGCAGAGAAATGTCTGTGATGTTGTGGTGACTCCACTGGGGCTATGGACGCTCATGGGAAGTGGAGAAACACCTACAAGATATCTATATATGCACCTGGTGAAAAATCTTTATTTATCCCAAATCTATATCTTCCCTAAGATGGAGATACCAACCCGGATTGTCCATGCATTTTAAGAAAATAAACTTCATCATCATTCATCCTCCATCTACAACAAACGATCTCTACTAGATGATATGCAAGCATCACCAATGATCCCACCACAATGGAATAATTTAGGTAAATGTTACACATTATTTCCATTATTTTTTGAACTTAAAAGAAAATTTCATGACCCTCTATATTTTCTGCTTATCAGTTAGGAAAGACTAGCAGATATTCTGGCTTCGCCTACTGTGTTTCCATTTGCTATGCCCCCACAAAAACCTC
>JASDQU010737667.1:46672-57771 GCA_032191745.1 Picea mariana
AGACACCCTTCTCCTAGAATCCTCCTTCCTCTGAACCTTCGGTGCAACCTTCTTGGCCATGTCAATCCATGACACCATCCTAATAGTCTTGGAAGATGACTCTCTCCCATATGGACCTAAAGTTTGTTTCACACTAAATGAATAACTCTTCCTCTGAGCCTCCTAACTCCCTCTGAAGTCAGATTCCCTCTGAGTCTCCTGACTCCCTACAAATTTAGACTCCCTCTAAATACACCGACTCCCTTTGAATTCATACTCCCTCTGAGTCTACACAAAATCTTGAGCTACCTGCTCTCTTTCCACTCTCCTCTGCATATTCCTGGGAGGTTTATCCTCCCCTATGAATCCTGGGGGATGAATCCCTATTAACCCTTGATCCTTCCGAATCTGTGTAATCTTCAATCCCACCTACATCATCACTAGTGGAGTTCCTTTCTCCCTTTGATTCGATGCTATTGGTGGGGCCACTTGCCTCACCACTGGTGGATTTACCTCCTCCTCCTCATCTTTCATCCATATCCTCCCTAGACACCAATCAAGTCCATATCCTTGGAAATGTCTCTCATGCAAAGAACCCCTCCACAAAAGGTTCCCAAGACCTAGGAAGTCCTACCAACTCAACATCCAATAAACTTGTTCATCCCATAACAACATTGCATATCCCTAATCCTCAATCCACGAGGCTGAGAACACACTCCTAGAACCCATAACACATTTTCCACTCATAACACATCCCCTGACTCCATCTGGAATATCAATACTCCAGATGCATGTACTAAATGCCTAGTCCTCCTACCAGGCTCCTTGTACATACCCGAGTTAGACACTGTGAAACTCACTTAAAAATATTGTTCCCCTGTCATGTGTCAGTGGCTCTCACTGTACAAGAACCATGCAATCCTCCAAGGAAAGCATCTTGCTTCTCCAAGTCACGACCATTCAATGAACTTCTACCCAAGTCGATCATCCAAGTCACCAAAATCTCTCTGTGTCTACACTTGCTCCAACTAATCCTATGTCCTCTCTTTGAACAATCCCAAGCTACAGAAAAACACACATTTTAGTCCACTCTAGACCTATGCAACATATCTCTGGAAGCGTCCTCATCCTCCTGGGTCAAATATCACATAGATTGTCATACCTCGACAATGTGAAACTCTTCTGCCTAATGAATAATCTATCTCATCAACCTGTTGAACATTTGAAGCCATATCGTTTGTACCAAAGAACTTGAGCTGCACCCATCATAGCTCACCATGAAAAGTCACCAGAAGTACATCCACTATGTTGGAAATCTACCACACAACATACTGTTGTGATATGGGCTCTCTACTAATCCACCAGAACTCCCAACCTGCCATACCGCTGAGGTACAATAGTCCACAAATCCTCATCTATACAATATTCTCCATGTCTCAAACTAGAGACCATATAACCTGTTTCCACTTGCAACCATCATTGTAGCTCCCTATTAGAGATATCACCTGTGACCTGCCCGAAACAAGAACAAGAAAAATAACAACACTCATCTAATGCTATATCCAAAATGTGTCTCAAGATGATCCCCTTCTCTTCAGATCCCAAGCTGTGGCACCATGTGAATTTTCACATGCAACTCTATGTGACTAATTTCAGATCTGGAAATTGTTTCCTAGTGATCTAATAGTAAAACCCTAATTGTTATCACTGAACAAGTTTACACTGAAATTATTGATTGAAAACATATGCAACAGAAACAACAAGATCAAATATGAATCATCAATACTCAAGAGACAAAAGAATTATGTTATGTAATCTTGTTATCATCAGAAATCCTGAGAGAAAAAACATCCCTCCTAGCCAATACAACATCACCAAAATATGAGGAGAACATTGTCATCCAAAGTCAAAAAAACTGAAAAGAACCTTGTTCTTCAATAACCATACAAATTAGAAAACCAAACCTCAACAATATCCCTGAGAATCTCCTCTACACATGACTCTGTTGTAGAACACATGTATGTCCTATTGACGTCACCTGTCATCTTGTATGGATTTATACATGCCCATAATATCAGATATACGATTCACCTTACTGGAAACCCATGTATATGTGTTGTTTTCTCTTTTGCAAACCGTGTATACCCTATACACGATTCGTTCTTCTGCAACCCGCATATATACACACTTCATCCTCCTACAAACTGTGTATTGTATGAAAAAATCACTCCACATGTACAACCTTCTTCGCTTCTCTCTTTAGGGCCAGATTCACCACCTTGCAAACTTTCCCTTTTTTGAGATCACCAAACCTCCTAGCACAAGTGTAGACTCACTTATGCTAGCTCCATCATGTGATCTCCACACACTCTACATGATTAGAAATGTCAAAATGACCTCTCTCCTATATATACAATCCATAGGGGTCACCATAGAATCCCCTCCACAAGTCAACATCAAATTAGGCTTTCTCTGTGGGTGTGAAGCCCAAACACAAGCCCACAAATCCCATCATCAAACCCATGAATCCCCCACTCAAATACAAGGGGGTTTTCACCAAAGCGAAAGTGTGATGTGATGCCCATAATGATTCACACGCTCCCAACACATAGGGCCATGTGAGAATAAATGCCCAAAGCTACAAAAAATCAACACTCACTCTTAGTGAGGAAGGTATTCTCACCACACTCCACAAGTGGGAATGCCTCCTGATGCTACAAAAACATAAAAAAATTATTAGTTCTAAAATGGTACCAACCTGTAAAACAAGCAACACATAACCCCACTGGTTTATTTATCAAGTGATTTGAGGGGATGTACTCTTAATTCTAACCACTACAAGGTTTATTAGATTTGATAGGTTAACAAGATATTGAATTATTTCAGGATTGTGTCTCAATGAAAACAATAATAACACGTCATAAAATTTTTAATAACATAACCAAATTGAATGCAATAACAATAAGAAAAGAGAATTTAAGAAACTAAATAGTAATAAAATAACATAATAAAAATTGTAACTACTCAATTCATATCTCAGATTCCTTTTATAAGTATCTATAATTATCCATGATTAATTAAAATGTTCACAACATCAAACTAGCAACAATCACATATAACATCATAAAACATGGTGTTTAAGTGGTGAAACTTGATTACAAGGATGAACCTAACTATAGAAAGAGGAATAAGTACTTATCTCATAATAACTTGATAGTACAATAGTCCAACCTTAGAAAATTGATCACTATAATCATTACTCCAATGTTCATAGATCATAACACATAAGTAAAATAATAATAACCTAATTTCCTATTGGAATCATTTACTTATAACCAAGGGTCACTTTACATGGTCATCTTGAGACAAAATCGGTCCTTCGACAAGGTTCCATTAATTGGAACTGGCAATTAGAATTCCTTAATAGCGTGGGTGATTGTTTAGGTCTTAGAATGCTTTGTTTAAATTTGCAATGATTTTTTTTATCGCAAGTTATTCTTTACTTTTTCTTGGGGCTTTGGGATGGTCAAAGGGCTGAGTTTAGGCCTTTCAATTTATTCTAAAGTTATTCTAAAGTGGGTTTATGCTCGAGAATTTTCTAGTCGCATTGGCATATATTTAAGAGTTTCCATCGCAATCCTTCAAATACACAAGCCCAACATGTTGTAATATACATAAAGTATATATAAATTATAAATTAATACATTGCATAATAATAACAAAAATTAACCAAAAGATCATAACCCTTGTAACCAATGAATGAATATATATACTCTCACAAAAGAGTTTCTTGTAAATCACCATTCAATAATTTATTAATAATCTAATATGTTATAGATATTTGTGTGTTTTTAAGTAATAACATCATTGTTTTTATTACATTTGTACCAAATCCATCGACTTGGAAAAAACATAGGAACTATTTTTCCATTCCCTAGGTGGCCTTCAATTGTCATACCACCGAGATTCCACCACTATGGCTACATACTCATAATGCCACAATCCCTTGTTTTTTAATACTCATAAATTTTGAATTGAACTCTCAATTAAACAAATTATCTATAGAAATCAAGGAGAACATGGATGAAAATAGAGAAAATTACATTATCTAAAATTGATATGAAAATAATGGTTTTTGAAATAAGAATATAAAATATATGTTGCAAAATCGCTCAACCCAACCAATTTCATCTCAAAACCCACCAAGTCACTTACCAAATTTTAATATACATATTTCTCCACCACATAATTATCCTCCAAAGTTCAATTGTGCATTTGCTTCATCATTCAATCTATGACCTACTTTTAATCCCTCAAAACCTCTCTTTGTTCCACCAATTAATATTATTCCATGATCTACCATATATGTTGCAAAATCGCTCAACCCAACCAATCTCATCTCAAAACCCTCCAAGTCACTTACCAAATTTTAATATACATATTTCTCCACCACATAATTATCCTCCAATGTCCAATTATGCATTTGCTTCATCATTCAATCTATGACCTACTTTTAATCCCTCACAACCTCTCTTTGTTCCACCAATTAATATTATTCCATGATCTACCATTTCTCAGTAGCGTAATATTATCTCTCAACCCAATTCCAATCTATTTAGATTGCCAACATTTAATTAACACAACCATAAAATAAATTTTAAATGTTGAAACTTGATGGACTATATATGAATACATGCACAAAATGGATAAATAAGATATAAGAATATTTCAAGTTACATTACATTGGAAAAATTAAAAAAAATAAATTAAGATTCCATTGATAAATCTTGAGTGGATCGCACAAGATTGGTACATGTGGTGGAAAACTTAGTGGATTAATGTAATTGTAAATTGGAATCCATTCTATATGTAGTTTTTTATGAAATTATATATGGAACAAGTGTTGCATGGCAGCGTAGTCCCTGCCAAGTTGGAATGGGAATAAATGCACGTTGAAGTACATGTGGTATCCATGCAGAGGATGACAAATATAATAGACCCAACATAGTTGAAGGAATTTTTTTTTTAGCATTTACAAATTAATTTTCTTTGAAATTTATCAACTATGAAAAAAAACCCAGGAAACAAACACATTAGACATTCAAATATAACAAACACAATTTCATGACATCCAACATAGTTTTCTTTCAAATTTATCAAAATTTAATAATGTCTGTTACATATTTCTGGAATCTGTTCCATATTTCTAGAAATTTAAATGCGTTTGTCATATAGACTGGGATTGGGGCTCCCGCAGACCATAAAAAGAAATAAGTACAAGAATTAGGATTGTATAAAGAAGAACTGCACGACTGTAGAGAGGAAGACCTGAAAAGAAGAAATTGGAAGTTATGAGCCTTTGGATAGAGATTTCTATTTAAAGAGGTAGAATAACTGGATTGATAAAAAAAACAAGATGACATCAGTATAGACTTACTATGAAGGAGATGTGTTTTTGTTGTTGTCTTCCATGGTCACTGGAATTGTGCCAATCGGTTGTTGTCGTTCCTCAATGAGGTTGATCATTCTCCCTTGGAACCATTCTTCAATGTAGCTTCTCATGGGGGCCACGTTGATTTCATCCTAGATTTCTATGTCGAAAAGATCGTTTTCTAATTTCCTTAGATCCATAGAAATACTATGCAGAGCTTGTTCAATTTCTTCATTGTGTGTTGCATAGTCCAGCAGCTAGTTCTCGAGCTCATCTACACGAAATTCAAGTATGCCGTAAAACTTTTCTAAAGACAACCCCTTTAAAATATCAAGTTGTTAATCGAAGGATTTTTTGGTCATTGACAAGGATTTAAGGACTAAGTTTCGGTCTTGAACCTCGTTGGTACTTCTGGCTAAGTCTATTTGGGTCAGGTTTCTTAATAATTCTTCTTTTTCTGATATGGCTTGTTCACATGATTCGAAAATAAGTTTCACATTCTTAACTTTCTTTTTTCAGCATGCTTTTAATTTTTTGATCCTCTTTGGGGACGAGAGATCCTCTTGTCTTCTTTTTAGATCCGTGTTGTTGATGGCATGGTTGGAAAAAGGGGTTAGCGTCTATTCATAGAAATGTTGATCATTTTTTAAATTCGTCTGCAAATGTTCGTGCAAATCATTTTCCCTCTTTCAAAAGGAAGCTATATTTTGTGATGTTTTCGATGCTTCAGTAACTAGCTGCATTCTTTTCTTGATGTTATTCTCTACAAGGGTTCTACACGATGCTAGGAGGCTGGAGGATACTTTTAACTTGGATGCAGGGGTAGCAGGCATGGTTTTTTCTAAAGGACTAGCAAACTTTGGGGTAGCAATGAAAGCCTCCTCAAATTCCTTGACGCAGTCTTTCAGTCTGGCATTCTCTGCTTCAATTGATACAATGGAATCATCAAGAGCATCACCGGTTACGCGGTAAAATAGGGAGATTTGTGACGATCACATTTTCCTAAAGTTAATCTCTATATGAGATCTGACTTTCTTATTTGTTACATCTCTCTTTTCAATGGCCATATTTTTAGATTGGATGTAAAAAACAAATCTCTGGAATATGAAGGATTCATCTTTGTAAAAAATGTCAATCTCAACTATTTCCATTGCAGAACCATGGTGCATCGCGTCCATGGATGATTTTAGGGGATAAATGTCTCTCATGGGCTAATTTTCCATGGTTTTTCCAAAAACGAGATTTGCTATTTTAAAAATTATTCGCCCAAATTCTATAGGATAAAATTATTTTACCTTAAAAATCGCCAAAATTTTATAAAAACTATATAAAATCCTTATAAATTTGAATATTTTTACAAAAATATCACCAAACATTTATAGTTGGTATATGAAGGATTAGTAAGATTTGCCAAGGTTTCTACATTTTAAAACAAATTTCCATCCTTAAAATCATCCTTGATCGCGTCTGCGGACGAGCCA
Organism: Picea mariana; assembly: GCA_032191745.1. Lineage (NCBI taxonomy): Eukaryota > Viridiplantae > Streptophyta > Pinopsida > Pinales > Pinaceae > Picea > Picea mariana. The sequence continues at coordinate 53,564 of JASDQU010737667.1, forward strand.
ACTTTGTGCATGTAATCAGTTTCAATTTCAATTTGCATCTGTTCACTTTCAATTTCGGGTTCGTCCTCCTATCGTACAATGTTTTTTCTCTTCCTCATCAGGGGAACTTTGTGAGAAATATCAATTTTTGTGTGATGAGGGTTCTTATCTCCTCCTCTGTTTGAAAATTTATGGGCTGCTTCTTACTGGGGTGGTCCGTTAAAGCGATGCTCCGTGATGTCGTTCTCTTGGGAGTGCTGGCAGGGGACTGGACACTCTTATCACCGGATACTTTTCCCTATTATCTGTACAATTCAGTTGCGCTTTGCAATGTCCCTACGTTGCAATCGCCAGAAAATGGATTCTTTTCGTCACCGTGTCTGTCTTCAGTTAGGCATTTATGGATAAAAGAGTTGCTAAAGCCAACTGTGAGTAAATGTTATCGAAAAATATTATTAGGGTCAAAATATTTTAGGCTTTGAGCATATGTTAGGTTCAAGTTCTTGAAATTTCCTGCGAATTCATCAATCTTGTTGACATTTTTGCACACGAAGTCCCCGACTTTCCAGGGCAGAGGAATGAACTTTTTTTTCTTGTCATGGAAAAAATGCAACTAGTGGTTGTATTTCCTTTCTATTTCTGTAACAAACATTTTGTCCATGATGTGGCATGGAAGGGAAACACAATTTTCCTTGGAGCCAAAGACCATTAGTACACTGTGATTTTTCTTTTGTTCATGTAACATCTCTCTCTTGCGTGAACTGAGTGAACTTATTCTTTGAGGACATTTACTTTCAAGTGATCCAGATTATTATACTATTGGTCGTTTGATTATGATTATGAGGCATTATGGATATGATGATATGTTATTTTGTGTATTTACATAGACAGGTGCTATTGACTGGGTTCTCGTGAGTGTGCAGGACTTTGGACCTCAAGGATGCAGAGGCATCGATGAAACCCCTTGGACTTTGGATCGAGTGAGGGAGTGGAATATTGGGGTTTGATTGTTGTTGGTATGACATATGTACATCTGATTCGATGTTATGATGATTGATTATTATTTCTGACATGATTCATTGATGATGTAGGCTAACGATAGCTTGCCGACCAGACTCACATGTGGAGTAGAGGGGTCACACATGACAACCAGAGACTTTGAGGGAGAGGTGTGGACAAAAACCCTACCACAACCTACTAGCACTCCCACCACGGCTCGAACTGTAGGTTAATGATTACCTAGTTTGAAAAGACCCATGATGCCATGAGGGCAGACTGTGACAGTCACTCATGATGATTCTAAGGGGCATGCACTAAGGCAATGGCCTTATTCCTTAGAGTCCCTTAGTCTCCCACAAGATCACCTAGCAGAGTATTGACTCTAGGGGTTTTTGATGTCTACCAAGTCAGTTAAGAGGCGAGTGACACCCTTGGAGAATATAGTGCGTTCTGAAGGGCACGTCACATAAGAAAAATAGAAAGAGGTGAGTGACACCCTTGGAGCACGTAGTGCATATTGAAGGGAACGTCGCGCAAGGAAAACAAAAAGAGGCGAGTGACACCCATGGAGAACATAGTGCGTCCTGAAGGGAATGTCGTGCAATGAAAATGCAAAAGGCGAGTGGCACCCTTGGAGCACCTAGTGTGTTCTGAAGGGCATGTCGCGATTTCAACAGGTAAGTGAATAAACCTATTCGACCTTAAAATGAATGATGTGATAAGTAAGATTTAAAAATAATTTCCCTAATAAAAATGCCGCCCAGCCTAAGGAAATTAAAATCTAGGTTTGAATAACACATGTGGTCAAAAAAATAATAATCATAATTAAACATGTGACAAGATGGGGGTAAGAAATTCAATTAAATTATTAAAATCAAATTATAATGGGGGATTAAAATTTTAAAAGGGAAATGATTGTTTTATCTAAATATGCTAATTTAATTTTTAATTAAAAAGAAAAAGGGGTAAATGGTTGTTTTTCTACACTTGCTAATTTGAGTTTTAGTTAAAAAGGGAAAAGAGGGAAACTTAAAAGAATTAGGAAACTAAAGGAAAAAGGGGAAACATAAAGAAAAAGGGAAATGTAAGGAAAAAGATGAATGTCTAACTTAGTAAGGAATATTGCCTTAAGAAATTTCTAATTATGAACTCAACTAGGAACTTAGTAAAGGCGTATATCATTTAAGATGTGTAAGGGAATATTTGGGACACCAAGGAGCATTTTTAGGAATGCTTTTAGGTGGGTGAGGGAAATAGGAATAATTAAATAATTAATGAAATTAAATTTCTGGTGCAACTAGGGGGATGAGTTACATGTGTACGAGGGAGGTTTTTTCTGATTGAATTAATGAAAAAGAAATTAAATGAGAATTTGGGAAAGAAATCACTTAAAAATTCTATATAAAGGATGGAGGAGGAGGAGTATGGATCTCATCGTTGTGCATAATGTTACGCTGCTGAATTTTTGTCTTAACCTTATGGGAGTTGGGATACCCAGCTCAGGTAACGAGTGGTAGCTCGACCTTGCAAGGCAAGCTGGGTACTAGATATTCTCTGGTATAATGTGTGTGGCCCCTTTGTGGCTCTGGGGGCTCAGGGGGAAGATGAGTACCCCTAGCGTTGTCTGGGAGGTATTGGTGAGGTCACATCGGTCGGAAAGTGGAGGCTGGACGAAGCGCGCACAGGACAATAACTACAGAGCATTCAATTTGGGCTAAGGTAAGTTTGTTGAAGTTATTACTTGCAATGAAATTAAATTTACGCATGTTATTTATTTGTGCTCGGTTGACGATTTCCTTGCCACAAGTTATCCGCATCTTCTTCCTATGGTGTTGCAATTCCCTTGCTTGTTGTTTTCTGAATGGATTTCCCTTGGCGAATCCAACTTCTGATTTCATTGACTTATCTATGTGGGTTTTATTGATTATTATGAAGAGGTTGTGCTTTATCTTCCACCCTTATCCCTAGGTCATTAGTCCATGCCTGAGCAGTCGTCTATGAGCCGAATTGATGGTTTTCACTTCGATGTTTAAAGACCTATAGAATCTAATGCCTTGCTTTTCTATGCATGTATGATGAGCGAAGGATAATTTTGCCCAGCTGTCTACCCCTTACTTACCTCTGCGTTTGATTTCTTAAACTCAGAAAACCCTTTTGTTTCCTCGAAATATTATCCCTGCATTTCTTTGATTGATTATCTCTGCATGTCCTTGAAGGATCAACTTTGCATTTGTTTTGGGTAAAATCTCAGCGTTGAAGCTAAACCCTATTTGTTTCTTTTAAACTTGATACACAGTGACTGTCTGCGTTTTATTTACCACTTTTGGACTACGTTTTATTACCTTTATTACTCTACATTTTACATAGATTAACCGATTTACATATTTATTTACTCTGATACCTGGAAGGCTTGGAAACAGATTCCAATTAGATATAGTCTCATTATTCATAGGCAGTGAATTTAATTGATTGACAACGATTTTGTAGTTGCAATTAGTGTGTAAAGGGTAGCGTTTTTGTTGTGCCAATGGTGGTGGTTCTACTGTGTAAATGGGGGTGTATTCACTATGTAAAGGGTAGCATTTTTCTCTGTGCAAGAATGAGTTTTATTTGCATTTAGAAGTCGAGCTTCTTCTCCTTCTCTATGACTGCATTTTTATTTGTGCATGACTAAGTTTATCTACGTTTAGAAGTTGAGCTTCTTCTCTTCCTCTATGAATGTATTTTTCTCTATGCATGACTCAATTTTATCTTCGTTTAGAAGCCGATCTTCATCTCTTTCTCTATGACTGTGTTTTTCTCTGTACATGACTACGTTTTATTTGCATTTAGAGTTGAGCTTCTTCTCTTTCTCTATGACTGCATTTTTCTTTGTGTATGACTTAGTTTTATCTGCGTTTTATTTCCTATATGCATTTTAATTTCCTATTTGCATTTTAGAATGATAAATCCAAGCGTTTGAATGGAAAATATCTGCGATTGAATTTGGACTTGATTGATTAGCATTGAGTAGCATTACTACTGCGATTAGCATTACTACTACGTTTTAACATTATATACAACAATGGTTATTAATAAACAGTGTTATGGATGGTTGACAACGATTTTTTTTTATACAGTAACACGTAGTAATAGACCGCCAATTTAATGATAGACAACGAATTACTGATAGACAACAAACATAATAAGAGTCAACGAATGTAATAATTTCTGACAACTATTTTCACTCT
>JASDQU010737667.1:83895-94675 GCA_032191745.1 Picea mariana
AAGGGTATTTCATTCCTTGAAGATTGTTATGTTTTTAATTTTAGATCGGTTGGTTACTGTGTGCTTGAATAGTTTTTATGATGGTTAATAAAGTCCACCTAGGACGTTGCGCCATAAAAGGAACCCACTAAGAAAAACCTCGTGAGAAAACGAGAAATCCTTTGGTTAGTTGCGCAAATTTGTTTTTGAGCGATGTCATCTACGTCTTGTCGACCCGTTGCTTGGAGGTGTGGGTGTAGTCTTCTTGTCAGTTATTTTGGATCCTAGCGCAATGGATTTTCCTTGAGTCCTTGGTCCAGATAGGTTATGTTGCGTCAGGGTTATAGTCGTTCCTATTGCATGGAGATGGCATGATCCCTGATAAGGGGATCATGGCACACCCTATTGGATAGAGGCGAATGATAACTTGGCTGAAGTCTGTGCTTTCCGTTGAGGGTGTTGTTGATAATTGTAAGTTTGTCGTTGGCGCTTGGGTCATAACGCCTTCATGCGTTTGGTTTGTGTGCCATAGAGGTTCTGGTTACTGGTCGTCGAGGCTATTGTGTCGGGATTGTGGATGTTGTCCTTTAGGTTGTAGGAATTTTCATGTTTGTGTCAGGCGGGTAGTAGTTTCTATATGTTGATTTACACATGTTTCGGCCAGTTGCTCATTGTGCTAGTGCGTGGAGTCGTAGTTGTCTGTTGCCTGATATGCGTGTGTGTGTTTGTCGTCAGGTTGTGTGGTTCAACTATTGTCGTCGTTGCCTTCCTATCTAAAAACAAAAAAAATAAAATTGCACTTTCTTCTTTTCTTGTAGTCGTACGATTGGGGTCTTTACATATGGTATCAGAGGGGGTTCGACTCGCAACTTGGGATCACTATGACTTTCATTGATTTGATTTTTGCTTATAAGGTTGCTAATTAATTTGATTGCATTTGTGCAGGTAATCATGGTTAGATGACACCGTGGAGGCAGACAACGGGATTCTAGGGGAGGAGGCACGATGTCTCAAGTAGCATCCATGCCTGAGGGGTCTAACCCCCAAAGAGATGAATAGGTTGTCGGGCAGGAACAAATAGCGGTGGGTGATGTGGTTGGCCTGATGAGGTGTTTTCAGTGGATGTTTGAGGCACTAATCAGTCGTTTGGATAGAGATGAGGCCAAGGCGCCATCACCCCTTGAGGGTCCACCGCGCGCTCCGATCGGTACAGTAGCATTCACCGCGAACTCGAGAAGGTCAAATTTCTCGAGTTATTTTGTGCCCTGGATGGCATAGCTGCCGAGGCATGGTTGGAGAATATGGTGATGTGTTTTTCACTTTGCGACTATACCTCCAACATGAAGGGGTTCGCATGGCGGTCTTTCAACTAAAGGGGAGCGCTTTTCTATGGTGGAAGATGCTCCTGCCACAATTGAACATGACCGTCGTCGAAGACGTGTCATGCAAACTGTTCGAGGAACGGTTCCGAGAGAGGTACCTATCAGAGGAATTCATTGAGCGTCAGATCAATGAGTTCAACGCCTTGCGACAGGGCGATCGTACGATGCCCAAGTACGAGACCCATTTTATAGAGTTGCTTCATTATGCTCCGCATCTTAATACCGAGAAACTTAAGGTCAACAGGTTCTTGTTCGACCTTAATGTCATCATACGTATAAAGGTTAGGATTTTGATGCCTCAGACCTTGCATGATGTCGTCTAGAAGGCCCTCATAGCAGAGGAGGAGCTAATCAACGAGGGTCAGAGTAGGACTCCAATGAGACTAACAGGGAAGGTGTCATCTAGTGCGTACCAACATCAGACGACAGTATATCGTGGCTTTCAGAGAGGATCCACTTTCACTACACCTCGACAACCAACGTCTCAGCAACGGACTCCTTACCACCAGATGACACCTAGGTTATATATTAATTTAATATTAATATATACACATATTTTAATTATCTTTTTATTAATTGCTTTTAAAAATATAACCTATAAACTTAGTTGTGAAACCAAACATAAAAATCTCATTCATAATAAATAATACAATATACATATAAAAACACTCAATAAGATAATAAATGAATTATTTCTCCTTTAAAATCCCAACAATAATAACAAAGGTTTAAGTTCAAGAGCACTATATGAAACTTTTCACATCTACACTAAAAGTTTTGGTTCAACAAAACAATGTTTTTTTTTTTTTTGACAGAAGCGAGTAATGGGACTTTTATTAAAAGCTGCGGAGAACCGTTGATGCTGTTACATAGAAGTAGGACTACTGCTAAACTAGCTAGAGAATATTTCTATTCGTATTAGCTATTACATGCCACTTGGAAGCCAGAACTGGCTGTAAAACAACTACTTAGACGTCCTTTCTAACTTTTACCAGATGTTTATAGAGAACTCTTGCTTGGTGGAATGCTTCTGAGCTACTCCTTCCCTTTCCCTTTGGACTGCGCTTTTTCTTCTGCCCGATCCTTGATGAGTTGTTCCATTTGTTGTTCTAGATTCCACATCCTTTCTTTATGGTCTTGGTTCGGCTTGCCCAGCTCCTTCCTGAGCTTCCAGATCTCTTCACTCAGGCCGGATCGTGTGTAGATGATATCATTTTCTAAGGCCTCCATCCTTCTCCCAACCTCCCTGTCCAGATTCTGCAAGAATTCATCCAGATTGGTCATGAGCTCCCGCAGATTTTCCAGCTTATCTTCCAACGCTGTGAGCCTTTCTTCCACTGTTAGCTTTGGGCCCGAACTTGATGCCATCGCGTGCTTCCGGGATCCTTCGCCTTCTGTCCAAAAACTGCCCTGGCTTGACTCTTCTACGCGCTGCCTTCATTCCTTTGATCTCCCCCTTCCTGCTCGCCTGCGTTTATAACCCTGCGCTGTCCTTTCCTTGGTAGATTCTCTGCGCGGAGGGATGGATTTGGAGTGTGAACGTGCTGCTGTCATGATGGTGCTCCTGCCCGTTCTGGAGATTGCCCTAAATTTCAAAGATTTCACTGTCCTATTTTCTATACAAGCATCTTGTCCAAACGCCCGCATGTGAGTTCTCATTATTTGTTGCAGTTACGAGATGCTCCAATCCATTGTGACTCCATTAAGGATCATAATACTTTTCCCCAAATGGGCTCCTGTATTGGCCTCCTCGTCCGCCTGGGTGTTGTTTCCCCTTAGTATGTGAAACCAACGAATTGAGTGGAACTGATGCTTAAGAATCCTTATATTATCAATGATGTGCTTGAGCTGCCCGTCCGATACCCTGGTATTCTGAGTTAAAGTTTGAATTAGCAGCCTTGAGTCCCCAATCACGGTTAGTTTTCGAATTCCTAGGGAGATGGCTTAGGTAAGCCCTTGCCAGAGGGCGAGGGCTTCAGCTTTGTTATTTGGTTCAGTTCCAAGGCCCCAGGCATACCTGGTAATAATATTCCCAGTGGGGTCCCTTATTACTCCTCCTCCCCTAGCCTTCCCTGGGTTACCCTTAGACGCGCCATCAAATGAGAGAATGCTGGTGTTTAGGGAGCGTTTCCATTCCTCCAATTCACTCATGTCCAATCTAATTTCCCATCTACATGGCGAGGTGGTTGAAGGGCCTCTTGGTGGAGCAGTCTGAAGCCCAAGATGGCGCATCCACTTTTCTTCTTCAGTCCCCAAGGCCTTCGAATTGGAGGTCTTTATGAAGTAGATCGCACTCTCACTGAAAAGACTTTTAATTTTAACTGCTACCTGTGCTGGAGTTCTTTTCTCTTCTCTGAAGATCCGGTGATTCCTTTCCAACCATAACTTCCAGAGGATAAACTTCGGCAGAGCTTTCCATGTTGCTGAGAGGTGACCTTGGTTTGCTGTCCTGAGGGGGCACAGGGCTGGCCAACTTGAGAACAGCAGCTGAAAATCCTGTGGGATGGGAGGGGTCAAAGCACCTAGACCAAGAGTAAGATTCCAGACCTCAGTGGCAAAGGGGCAGCTTAACAGTAGATGAATTGTTGTCTCCTCAACCTGGCAACAGAGAGGGCATCTTGTTGGCCCTGTCCAACCTTTTTTACGAAGATTTTCTCCAGAAAGAACTCCATTTTGAGCGACTGTCCAGACGAATAAATCCACTTTTGGGAGGGTTTTAACTACCCATATTACCTTCCAGAACACCGAGTCTTGATGTGCTTGAATGCTTGGGACAAGGTGGCGGTATCCCCTCGCTGAGGTGTAGGTTCCCGCATTGGGACCCCAACCTATCTTGTCTTTCTTTTTCTCTCTTAGAGGGGTTCTTCCTTGCAATGCTTCCTTGAGGCTGCTCCACTCTTCTTCTAGTTCCTGAGGCAACGAGGCTATCTCCCACCTGGACCAAGACTTATTTTCATCATTTTGCCATGTCGAGATATCCCAGAGGCTGTGGATATTGTTAATCTGCATCCAATCTTTTAGCCGCCTTAGCTCCAGCCTAGTTGAGATTGCTACTCCTCCAAGAACTAAATCTTCCCAAATGTTGATGCTTTGCCCATTCCCCGGGATCCAAGTGATTTGTGGAAGGAATGCTGGTAACGCTTTCTGGCATAAACTGAATATTGGTGAACCCTTCCCTGTTCTTGTGGGGTTACTTAAACATTTCTTTCTAGGCCCCCAAAAATACTTTCTCCATAGGGCTCGCTTGCTCCAGCTGACTGACCCTATGACGAGGTTCCATAGAATTTTGGATCCAAGAGCCAAATTTTGCATTTGCATGTCCTTTATTTGGAGACCCCCTTCTAGGAAGGATTTTGTAAGTTTCCCCCATTTTACCAAATGAAGCCTGCGGCCTATGTGCTTTCCTCCTTCCCAGAGGAAATGTCTGATCATCACCTCTACTTTCTGAATTACAGTTCTCGGCGCTAAGAGAAGGGCACTTTGGTAAATTGAAATACTGGAGAGAACCACTTTAATGAGGACTAGTTTGCCTGCCAAGTTCAACCAATTGGCGCCCCAGGATCGAATCCTGTTTTTGATTTTTTCTATAATTTTATTCCAGCTTGCTACTTTTGATCCAGCCTTAGTGATAGGAACTCCTAAATAATTGAAATCTTCCCAGCTAGTGCTTCCAGCGATCCCAAGAATTCTTGATATCTCATGAATTTCTCTTGGGTTTACATTCCAGCCATAGATTTTACTCTTGGCTGTATTAATTATGCTGCCAGAAATGTTTGTAAACACATATAGTTCCTTCTTGAACTTTTTTGCTACTGCTGTGCTTGCACCTCCCAGAAGCAGCGTGTCATCCGCATATTGAGCATGATTTATATCCTTGACCCTTTTTGCAATACGCAGTCGGGAGAGGTTTTGCTGAAGCTGCCCAAACTCTAATTGACGACTTAGGACAGAGGCTTGAATAGCATATAGAAGAGGGGAGAGAGGGCATCCTTGCCAGAGATCTCTTGAGGCTTGGAAAAACCTTGTGGCTTTTCCATTTACTAGAGGAGCTATCCACGGTCCTGAGATACAAGCTTTAATCCAGCTTATGAAGGAGGGTGCAAACCCAAAACGTTCCATTACTTGAAACAAAAACGTGTGCCTTACCCTATCGAATGCATTTGAAAGATCGAGTTTGACAATCATACCTTTATCTTTYCGTCGCARGCTTGAATGAAGCGCCTCTTGGAYGAGGATGATATTGTCCGTTATGCTCCTTCCTTTTATGAATCCKCCTTGGTTCTCTGGRATAATGGCAGGGAGTACGCTTTGAAGTCTGTTCGCTATGAGTTTGGTAAGAATCTTATAGCTGGTGTTGCATAAGGAGATCGGCTGGAATCTGTCGAAGCTGGCCGCTCCTTTTTCCTTTGGAAGTAAAGCTAAGAACGAAGAATTAGTACCTCCTCCGATTTTGGCACAAGCTTGAGATTTTTTGATGAGTTTCGTAAGGTCAGACTTAATTGTATTCCACCCATGTTGGAAAAATCTGGCCATAAACCCATCAGGTCTAGGGGCTTTATCCGGATGCAATTGATCCAAGGCCTCTTTAATTTCCTGTTGGTCTATTTCCCTGACTAATTTGCTATTGACCTCTTCTTGAAGCTTTACCTGGATCAAGTTCAATGGATAGGAGGCTGGATCGCTTGCTTCTGTATGAGACTCTGTATAGAGTTCTTCAAAAGTTTGCACCGCTGCTTCCTTAATGCCTTCGAAGTCCGTTATAATCTGTCCCTAGGAGCGGATTTCTGTCACCGTTTTGAACTGCTTCTTGGCCTCCACTTGCTTGTGAAAGTAGGCGGTATTCTTGTCCCCTGCTTCGAGCCAGAGACATCTCGATTTCTGCTGCCAATGTTTCTCTTCTTCTCTGCAGGCTTGGTGCCAATCTTTTTGTAGCCTTGCCTCTTGTTGCAAAGATTCTTCCAAGGGTTCCACCTTTTCAATTTCTAGCTGATAAGCCTCTAATTGTTGTTGTGCTTCTAGGCATTTGGAGATGGGATTTGGTAAAGTTTTGGCCCATTCTTTTAATGCTCTTTTTAATTTTCAGAGTTTTTCTTCCCAGACGTAAAATGGGGAGCCTGAGACTGATTCGTTCCATATTCTAGCTACCAGGGCCGAGTAGCTTTCTTCTTGGATCCATCTTGGGTTGAAGTGGAAGGGAATTGGCCCCAGGTTATAGTCAGAGGTCAGACTTAAAGAGATTGGCTTATGGTCTGACACGCTGTGAGGGAGAATAGCAGAGTCTATATTTATCCCTAAGACGAGGAAGGTGCTTTGGACAAGGAATCTGTCCAGCCTTGCTGCAATATGCCCTGGCCCCACCCTCTTGTTTGACCAGGTGAACTTTCATCTTGCTGGATTTATATCCTCCAGCTCCCAGATAGACATAATGTCCTCTACCCATTCCCTTGCTTGATCCCTAACTCTTGAGCCTCCCTTTTTCTCAGTGGCCGAAAGGGTGAGATTCAGGTCGCCCCCAAGGATGATATTATCCAAAGCGTTGTCTTGCATGAAGTCTCTTAAGGTTTCCCAGCAAGAGAGCTTTTCTTCAGCCAATACAGGAACATAAAGATTAAAAAGACTTACTTGTCTTCCGGTGTCCAAATGGACCAGGCTGGTGTAGATCCAGTGTTTGCGGCTTTCATATTTGCGTAGGTCATATTTTTTGGAGTTCCATATCGTGCCTAGGCCGCTTGACGCCCCTCTAGCACTTTCTGCAATACCACTACTGACATTCCATCTTACTTTGACTTTCTGGAGGAAATCTTGTCCCTCCATCTTGGTTTCTTGGATTAGTAGGATTTCGGTTTTAGTGGTTTTGATAATGTCTTTCAATGCTTCTTCCTTAGGTGTGCTCCCGAAACCTCTGCAATTCCAAGACACCCGTTTCATTGATTACCTGATGGGGATTGATGGCCTTCTTGGAAGGCCTTGGATTTCTTCCTGGTTTGTATGACTTTTATGACCTGCTTGAGGGTTGGCTGTGACCCATTCAATATGTCCTTGTATGTCTCTTTTTCCCTCTCTGCTATTTTAGATTTCCTCCCTCTTCATTGCTTCTTCGGGGTGAGCTCTATGTTGCTATCTTCCTCACTGCTGCTTTCTGAGTGAATCTCGCCCTCTTCCCTTGCATGCACTTCCCCTGGCTCTCTAGAATCATGCGCTTGGTCTTCCCCTTCTCCTTGCGTCGGATTTTCCACTAGATCCGNTCCGAGTTTCCTGGTCTTGGGCCCTTTGCCCTTGAGTTGGATTTTGTCTTACCTACCTGTTGCCATCCTTCACTTGCGTCTTTTGCCGTGCTTAGGTCTTTGGGACAATTTCTCTGAAAATGCCCATATTCATGGCAACCCCGACACTTAAACGACAGTTGTTCATAGTCTAGTTTTTGAAAGTGCTGCCATTCCCCTACTTTTAGCTTGACCGCCTCCGGGAGCCCTACCTCCAGGTTCACCTCTACACAGATGCGAGCGCACGAATACTGATCTTTTGGATCCGCCTTATCAATGTAATTCCCAAGACCGTTGCTGATTGCCTGGAGCGAGGAGCTGTTCCAGCAATGGATTGGGAGGTTTGGGAGCCTCACCCAGACTGGGACTTCCTTGGGGACCTCCGACTCCGGATCGAAACTTGGGTGCCATCGATTCAGGTAGAGGCCTTGGGGGCCCATGAAATACGGTTCGTTCCTAAAGATCAAGTCCCGACCAGCTTCTGAGATGAGCTCAAAAATGTAATAACCTCTACCTACTGCATAGCAAGTAACATTGTTCTGGATTAAAGGTCTCCAGATCCTTTGTATCCAATTGTCTGTGGTTTTGGTGGATGGCCAGAGCCCCATGAATTGACCCACCAACCCTCACTCAGCTAACGAGACCACAACTCTCATTGGCTGATCCGGAGGCAGAACGATTTCAGGGACCGAATCTAAACGTTTTACGAAGCTTGGAGGCGCAGCGACTGTGGATTTCTTGCCCTGTTTGGTCAGAAGTTTTCGAAACGCAATGGTGTGAGGGGGAGGAACGCAAGGTTCCCCGCCCTCCGGGGCAGCCATGGAGCGAGCTCTGTTAGCGGCTAGGTCAAATTCCAGCACCCGCTCGACCACTCTCACAACAAATGTTAAGATAAAAGATCATTTGTTAATATCGCATCTGCTCTTAATGTTTTACGAAATAACAATGGTTCAACAAAACAATGTTATCTTCTTTTAACTAATTTATTATAATGATAAGTATTCTTATTTTGAAGATAAAATAGAAAGTACAAGATTAGATAATAAAGATATATTCTATAATTATGTTTTTTATTTTATTTTTCACATTACAATAATTTAATTACTTACTAAATTAGTAAAGATAATTAAATATGTCTTTAAAATTAATTAATGGATAATAAAAAAATATTAAAAAATGGTTATATGATTAATGAATAATCACTCCTACCAACATTCAACATCCATTGACGCAGATATGCTAGTCAATTATCCTTTTACTAATCTGCTTTCGAGGATGAAGCCATCCCATCCCATCCCGAGACTTTCGAGGATGCCCTTCCCTACGGACCTTTGAACGGGCAGAGTGACAAAAGAGACATAATTTTGGCCATGGTTATTGAAATAAAATATTTGTAATAACAATTTGATTGAGTTTAATGGTTAAGAATATGTGTTTCTTTTTAAAAGATCACAAGTTCAAATCTAAAGGGGTAGGATATGTATATAGTTTGATTGGGTCTAATGGTTAACAACATGTGTTTTCTTTTAAGAGGTCACAACTACAAATCCATAAAAGTACACGGAAATTTCCATATTTTTGATCGTCGGCATCATAGTTTGAGAATTCTAATTCCAATTTGTATGTATACTTCTGTAAACTTTACCAGTCAAATCAACAGTCCTCTTTTACAAAAAGTCAAAAGTCTACAGTGTACAAAAATAGAAAGACCACTCAATTTCCATCGCAGACAAAGCCGTAATGATACACGGAAATTTCCATATTTTTGGCCGTCGGCGTCATAGTTTGAGAATTCCAATTCCAGTTTTCCTAACAATGTTGTCAATTTTGCAAGACATGTCAATCTTATGATGTCAATTTTGCAAGACATGTTATAGCGGCCTGCATCCCATATTGATCAGAATCCTTGACAGAAGAGCCTGCCAGTTTCAAGATCATGGGAAACTTCCATAAGTATAATTTATACTTTGCTAATTCTTGCAAACAAACAACTATTCTATTTGTTTTGATCGGTTTACTATTCATTAGCAGTTTTCCTTCGGCTGTAGGGGCAGAGTTGCGCTCACATACATGCACTGATGCTTCTGCCAACGCCGAAGCAGTTACTTTTTGGCACAATTTGGTTATCTTGATGAATGATCTAGTTATGAATGCATCTCAAACAGGGTTCTGCACTTCTTCCTATGGCGAAAGTCCCAACATAATTTATGGCCTCCTCCAGTGCTCGGAGGACATATCTCGGCAAGACTGCTCAAGCTGTTCACAGGATGCGCTTCGCTGTCTTATGGAACTTTGCGTAAACACCACAGGTGGTGAAGTATGGCTAGATAACTGCTTCCTGCGATCCGGCAACTCTACCTTCTTCTCAACGCTAGACACCAACGGGAGCTATTTGGAAAACGCAAACGATATCAGTACAAATCATCTAAAAAAGTTTAGGAACGTTACTTTTAATCTCCTTTCCAACCTGTCTGATAAAGCTTACGAACATGCCAATAAGAGATTCGCTAAAGGATCAGTTACATATTCTTCTGTTGGCACTGTTTACGGTCTAGTTCAGTGTTGGAGAGATTTATCCATCAAGGACTGCAGATCTTGTTTGCAATCAGCAATGAATAACCTCTACGCATGTTGTTCTACCAAGCAAGGAGGTCAAGCAATGTTGGGAAGCTGCACGGTCCGATATGAAATATACCCCTTTTTTAATACCTCCACTGGGAGTAATACTAGTACTAGTCCACCTGCAAACCCTCCAAAAGGAGCTGCCCAGACCCCTCGGCCGAATGGAGGGAGTAATACTAGTTCACCTGCAAACCCTCTAAAAGGAGCTGCCCAGACTCCTCGGCCGAATGGAAAAAGTAATGTACATATATCTCTCTGCTGCATTCATCCTTGTGATTTGGCCTTTTGGAATTATACAATTTGATTGTTCCAACTTTTATAAATAAATGATCTACTCTGCAGGTGGTTCTTCTAAAAAATTACCCATAATATTGGGGATTGTGGGAGGCGTGGTTCTAGCATTAGTGGTCTCTCTGTTTTCCATGCGGAGGAGACTGAAATCTACTATTTCACGGAGGCCGGCAACCCATCCACAGAATGAAGGTAGAATATATAGTATGACTTCTAGTTTGCAGAAGTAAGTTTATGTTATCC
>JASDQU010737668.1:0-21745 GCA_032191745.1 Picea mariana
TCTGTCCTACGCAATATATATCTTCGATATGATGGAATGTTTCCAGTAATAAATATATGAAAGTTCTTAAACATTATGTGTCTAGTATGTATGATTTGAATATGTGTGCGTATTGTTTTACTTCTTAGTCCTAATATTTTATTAGACCTGAGTTACATGGATGTCAATTTAGGTGATGTTTCAAATGTTTAAACATTCATCCCTGTCACAATACCTTATGGTCTCTGTGATCCCCTCCGCATGTTGGGTGAAACATTCCTCAACATCTTTAGTGAGACCTTCCTCAGCCTTGGCTGAGGATTGATATGTCGATGCTTTGGTGTTTTTTTTGGACATATTTGGATGAACCTTGGGTCTAAAAATCCCCAACGTTAAGAAGAACGGGACGTGAAAAAGCATGGACCAAAAATGCCCAACAATTGGTTTTTTTACCAGGACCTGAAGTCTTGTTGAGATCGATGAAGGAAAATAAAATTGACCTGGCATCCTTCTAAGGAGGAGATTCAAGACAAGATAGAAGAAAAAGAAGACACGTTTACCCTGTGAAATACGTAAGGATTGAGGGTGAATGCGAACAAGTGGAAAGGATGGTATCTTTAATCAGATATGCATGAGCTCTTCTTCATGGAATTTCCTTATATGTTTCATGAATGGTTAAAAAGGAAAGCTTCTATCAATTCGGTTGCATTTCCAATGGAGCCAATAGTTTGGGATCAAGCCAAACTTGATATCTTGAAGGTGATTGATAGCAAGTGGACTCGAGCTATTGATTTTTGGTTCGCTCGAGTGAAGAAAGGATATATTATTGAGTGTACTGTAGAATATAGCAATCCTTTCAATGAGGATGAAAGAAAGTTTGAAGAAGGTCCAAGGAAGAAGATGCTAGAATAAATTCCACTTTGGATCAAGATGTTGTTCATGGAGAGAAGAATGATGCACATGGATTCCGACAGAATGGCTGAGTAAACCCCCTAGTGCTGGGGAGGGTGCTTTGGAAAAGGTGGGAGAAAAGGAGCCAGAAGATGCATCCATTTAGGAGGATCCAAGAAGTTGTTAAGATGAGGTGAGGTATAGAATGGACCCAAAAGAGCAGACAAGAAAAAGAGCCGAGAGGTACTCAAGAAGAGTTGAGATAAAAATAAGAGAGGAAGATAAAGGTGAAAAATAGTTAGCCAGGGGCGCACGATGAGGGTTCGGGTCCAAGATGTAGAGGAAAAAAAATGCACCAAGTGGTAGTGCAAGAGCGAATGTTGTGCTAGAGTGGAGCACAAATGAGGAGAATATCGTTAAGAGGCGTGGCATAGAGGAGATGGTTTTTGGTAGGGATACTAGTGGTGATACTAGTTCAGACCTATATGATGAAGTCTGACCCATTTGTATTTTGCAAAGTGATGCAACCTTAGAATAATATGAAGCACAGAGAAATGGTGTGTTGATAATAAGAGAGGATGGCGCGCAGATTAGTAGCATGCTGATTGGAGAGAGAAATTATGTACAAGGTGACAGTGTGCATATCATACCTAGAGATGAAGCACAAAGTTGCAGTGCAAAAACATCTCGGGAGAAGGAGCACACATTTTTGGTGCGTGATCAGAATAAGAAGGTAGAATAGGATGTTAGGGCGCAGAATGTTGGTGCGCCAGACGAAAATGAAGATGGAGGCTCTCGTTGTGGTGGGGGAGATGAATTGGTAGTAGTGGATGGTCTTGTGCGGATGCATGTAGATAGCTCTCTGGGTCATCTCACGATAAATTTTAGAATAATATGGACTTACCCCCCCCCTCCCCTCGACAGTGAAGAGATTAGAGTAGAAGAAAGAAAATAAGACAAAATAAGTGATGAGACAAGTGAAGAAGAAGGTGAAGTCAACAATATTTTACCCCAAGTGATAGTGGTGTGGAAATATATATCCAATAGAATTCAAAGAAGAGGAACTAGCCCCATTTCTAATATGGTGAATCAAGACAAAACACTAAGGTTGTATGTGTTCTATGGAATCGGTAAGGATGATTTTTATCAGGCTAATTGTTAAGTGCGGACACAAATCAATACCCCTAGCTTCACTATGAAACTAGAACAAAACAAGACATCACACTACTCTTTCCTTACATTTCAATTATCAAATGGAAAATGGATCTAGACCATACCTTTTAAATATCGAATATCTGACTTCGCCAATGCCATCCAAGCTTCGTCATAAGTCTTATGGAGAAATATCTGCAAAGAAAACACAAGCCAACGAAGACAATAATAACAGAGTCTATTTGATATGAAACTATGTACATGATTAAGGAATCATACAATATGAACAAATAACATTCATATAGGAAAGAAAAGTATATATGTATTAAAGAATGTGGAAGAAAGATACAACCATATGCCTTGATGTTGGCAGGTTCCTTCCAACAGTTCCTTGCTTCCCACACACTTCTAATCCATGGATTCCGAGACTATAGATCTGATAGCTACTCACAATCTATCTTGACAAATGAAAACTCAAATCCAATATACAAACTCAAAATAATCCAAGCTACAAAACCCAAGCTTAATCCAACTCAATCAAGTTTAATCCCAAGCCAAGCTCAAGCTAACTTTTTCCATGAGAGCTCCTCTCCTTTTATAAGCTTAAGAGGATAAGGTGAGGAGGTTAGGATGATCCCACTAAATCATGAAAGCAAGTAAGATCCAAACCATTCGTAGGCCACCTCACCATAGAAGCTTCTCCTTCTAAAAGCATCGAGAAGATGCTTATTTTTCCCACGTACATGAATCACCACACCCTAGCTATAGTGCATCCTGCGGAAACATTGCAGTCTAGCTTTAGAGTAGGGTGCGGAAATTAGGCATCGTTGCACCCTGTGTATAGTGCAACCTGCAACGATCTTCCTTAATAGGGTTTTTACAAAGGAAAATACAATTTCTTCTCTCAGGAAAAGTTCTTCTCCCTTCTTTCTTCAAGAATTCATGCCACTAATCCTTATAAATACAAAGGATAGGTTTACATCATTAACAATCATAAGAGTGACGAAAATAATGTGTAACAGAGAGCCCCCCAAAGTATGAAGTTAGAACAGAGTGATATCCGAAATACTTTGTCGAGTGTGTGTAGGGAACAAGGAAATACAGTACAATAATATATCATCATCGAGGTAGGCATTCCCATACTCAGAATACAAGCGAATCAAAGCATAAATGCCAACATTCAAAGATCCATGTCAAGTAAGACAGGTCATGGCCACCAAATATACATTGTGGATCTATGCCAATATGACTCAAATCTGAACATAGCCACCAAAAATACATTGTGGATCTATGTGTTAAGGACTCAAATTTGAACATATCCATGAGGCATACAATGTGGATCTATGCAACAATGCAATATGAGTATACTCCAACGCAACCTAGATCTGTCAGAAAAGATCGAGGGTCTTCGTCTCCACCACTCTATAGTATGAATCTAAACATGTGAATACATGTGCTGAAGTCGAACATGGTAGAAACCACTTGATTATCGTTCATTAATGAATACTGTTAACAAGTGCGAGGGAAATCACCATTAATGTCAATGAATCCCAAGGTACACTAGTACAATCCAACGAATGTGAATCAATGAGCTGATTTCGAACACTCAGCGGAATCTTTCGATCAGGGGTCAATAATGAAAACCCACTGTCGAAAGCGAGGAAACCTACCATTGAGGCATGCAAGTTCCAAGGTACTAATTAGTTTCTAAGTCTAATTCCTATATGATGAGTTGAAGTCGACAGGAGAAGGCTCATCACAGGAAGGCCTTAATGTATCCTGTGATGAGCCTTAACAAATGATTCAGGACTGACTCAGGGATGGTCGATGCAATAGAAGGCTTAAGGACTGCAGAAATGGCCGATGCAATAGAATGCTTTTCGGATTGAACTTCTCTTTGAACATATTTACGACATGACAACTGAGATTTTGGGTTCGATCCCCAGTGGAGTTGCCAATTTTGTTATTGGATTTATCGGTAAATGCAGACATAAAATGATCTCCCTAGATCCACCTAGATCTAGAACAAAACAAGAGAGGACATGGCGCTTTCCCTAAGCTCTAATCATTGAATCTACTATCAAACGAGAGATGAGTGACATACCTTTAAATATTGTTTCCTTATGTATTTGTTGTCCCTACTTCGCTCCAGTGCTCTTGTGATATTGATCCTGAAATGAAACAGAAAACAACCAAAGTGAAAGAAACAATAATATATTCAATGACAACCTATGAATTGTAAATGTGTTGAACCTACACATAATAGATCTAGATAGAAAATACTACACACATTTGTAGAGAGAAATTGAGAAAGAAGAAGAAACATAGAAAGAATGGAAGAATTCTCATTAACCATATTCCACACTCAGAGAGTGAATAATTTACAATAGATATAGGATACATGAGTAACTAATGATCCATATTGGTGGTCTAGATTGATCTTGACACACACCAGTAGTTACAAGAGTAAACTGCCACCTAGTCTAGTCTCTTAGGCCGTTACAGGAGTGAACTGCCACCTAGCTAAGTTAACTACTCAACTAGTCTTCGGTTAATTGACTGAACAAAGAGTAGTGAATTTGTGATGATCCCAATGTTGCATGGTGACAAAACCAATGCAACATCTAAACTCAACTCAACTAGTCAAACTGAAGTGTCAACTGAAAGAGAATATTCTCTAGGTGGAATATTCTCCCCTAAAATATAGGAGACTGGATAATGACTAATTATGACTAATAAACAAGGAATAACCTTAGGAAAAATAAATCCTAGGTCTGTGTGAAGTAACTCCAACACCCACCCTAAGCATAACTATGGTGAAAATAAAGAATGGGTCCCAACTACAAGGCCATGTTAGGTACCCAAATACAAAAGATACACTGAAATAAATGAGGAAAGAGGGAAAACCTCATGGGAACAAAACCCCCCCTCAAATTACAATGCATAAAATTAAAAACGAGAAGGAACAAAAAACAGTTGCTAAGCAACCCTACCCTTCACTCCAAGAAGACCCCACAACTGTGCAAGTTTGTGCTCGTTGAAGATTTTTTTGAATATGTAGATGTCTGCATGGATATGATGAAGTATATGCACCATTGAGATGTCCACACATATCCACTTTATCTTCTTGTAATGAAAAATATCCATATAAATTTTGGATGAAATTTTGAAAACCTTGCGACCGTTTCCAGAAAAATGTTGAAATTTTGTTGATTTTAAAAAGATCATAACTTCACTTTCCAGACTCCGTTTCGGAAGATTTTTTTTTTGAAATTGGATATTTTCCTGGGAGGAATTAAAATGTCTAATTTTTTCTATAAATTTGTATCAGAAAATATCAAAATCACGTCTCATGTGCGCGGCTCCCTTTTTGTCTCCTGAGATGCATGCATGGTGCATGCAAAAGTGTCTGCATGTGACTAATGAGATGAATGTCATATATCTTCCACATGAATTTCAAAAAACAAATCTGAAATGGAGTAGACATCATCTTCAATTAATGGAATACAAATTTCTGCAAAAACATTTGTAGAAGACTCTTCATAATAAGAGGCGTGATCTTCTGATGACTTCTCTTCTGGCTTTATCTGTTCGACCTCCTACATGAAATCTTCACAATATTCTTTATTCCCAAATAAAACCTCCAATCTGGTCCATAATTCATTTGGAGTTGATCCTTGTGATTCTTCATATACTTGATGGAAAAGTTCGGGAAAAACATACAGGCCGATACTTCCTATGGCCATATCTTGTCTATTGGGAAAGTCATTTTTCTCATCGACAGAATCAGGCTCTACTTCCATTGCCATGGCTATTTGGTATAAGCCTTTGCATCTTAGTGGGATCAAAAATTTTGGCTTCCATTCCAAATAGTTGTGAGGCGTGAGAAGTATTTCCGGCGAATAATCCATCTTTTTGTTGTCTTCAGTCTATTGTACCTGCAAAAAAATTTCGTGTAGATTTTGCTTAGCAGTTTGTCGGCTCTGATACCATGTAAATGTGTTGAACCTGCACATAATAGATCTAACTAGAAAATACTACACACATTTGCAGAGAGAAATTGAGAAAGAAGAATCAAGATAGAAAGAATGGAAGAATTCTCATTAACCATATTCCACACTCAAAAGAGTGAATAATTTACAATAGATATAGGATACATCAGTACCTAATGAGCCATATTGGTGGTCTAGATTGATCTGGACACACACCAATAGTTACAGGAGTGAACTGCCACCTAGCTGAGTTAACTAGTCAACTAGTCTTCAGTTAACTGACTGAACAAAGAGTAGTGAGTTGGTGATGATCCCAATGGTGCATGGTGACAAAACCAATGCAACATCTAAACTCAACTCAACTAGTCAAACTGAAGTGTCAACTGAAAGAGAATATTCTCTAGGTGGAATATTCTCCATAAAATATAAGAGACTAGATAATGACTAATTATGACTAATAAACAAGGAATAACCTTAGGAAAAATAAATCGTAGGTGTGTGTGAAGTAACTCCAACACCTCTGGACATCACTATGGTGAAAATAAAGAATGGGTCTCGGCTACAAGGCCATGTTAGGTACCCAAATACAAAAGATACACTGAAATAAATGAGGAAAGAGGGAAAACCTCATGGGAACAAAACCCCCCCTCAAATTACAATGCATAAAATAAAAAAATGAGAAGGAACAAAAAATAGTTGCTAAGCAACCGTGTCCTTCACTCCAAGAAGACCCTGCAACTATGCAAGTTTGTGCTCGTTGAATATTTTATTGAAGATGTATATGTCTGCATGGATATGATGAAGTATATGCACCATTGATATGTCCACACATATCCACTTTATCTTCTTGTAATGAAAAATATCCAAATAAATTTTGGATGAAATTTTGAAAACCATGTGGTCGTTTCCAGAAAAATGCTAAAATTTTGTTGATTTTAAAAAGATCATAACTTCACTTTCCGGACTCCATTTCGGATGAAATTTTTTTTTGAAATTGGATATTTCCTCAAGAGGAATTAAAATATCCAATTTGTTTCTATAAATTTGGCTCAAAAAATATCAAAATTGCGTCTGATGTGCACGACTCCCTTTTTGTCTCCTGAGATGCAGGCATGGTGCATGCAAAAGTGTCTGCATGTGACTCCTGAGATGCATGCCATATATATTCCACATGAATTTCAGAAAACAAATCTGAAATGGAGTAGACATCAACTTCAATTAATGGAATTCAAATTTCTGCAAAAACATTTGTAGAAGACTCTTCATAATAAGAGGTTTGATCTTCTGATGGCTTCTCTTTTGGCTTTATCTGTTTGACCTACTGCATGAAATCTTCACAATATTATTTATTCCCAAATAGAACCTCCAATATGGTCCATAATTCATTTGGAGTTGATCCTTGTGATTCTTCATATACTTGATGGAAAAGTTCAGGAGAAACAGACAGGTCGATACTTCCTATGGCCATATCTTGTCTATTGAGAAAGTCATTTTTCTCATCGACATAATCAAGCTCTACTTCCATTGCCATGGTTATTTGGTATAAGCCTTTGCATCTTACTAGAATCAAAAATTTTGGCTTCCATTCCAAATAGTTGTGAGGCGTGAGAAGTATTTCCGGCGAACAATCCATCTTTTTGCTGTCTTCAATCTTTTGTACCTGCAAAAACTTTTGGTGTAGATTTTTCTTAGCAATTCGTCGGCTCTGATACCATGTAAATGTGTTGAACCTGCACATAATAGATCTAGGTAGAAAATACTACACACATTTGCAGAGAGAAATTGAGAAAGAAGAAGCAAGATAGAAATAATGGAATAATTCTCATTAACCGTATTCCACACTCAAAGAATGAATAATTTACAATAGATATAGGATACATGAGTAACTAATGAGCCATAGTGGTGGTCTAGATTGATCTGGACATAGACCAGTAGTTACAAGAGTAAACTTCCACCTAGTCTAGTCTCTCAGGCAGTTACAGGAGTGAACTGCCACCTAGCTGAGTTAACTAGTCTTCAGTTAACTGACTGAACAAACAGTAGTGAGTTGGTAATGATCCCAATGTTGCATGGTGACAAAGACAATACAACATCTAAACTCAACTCAACTAGTCAAAATGAAGTGTCAACTGAAAGAGAATATTCTCCCCTAAAATATAGGAGACTGGATAATGACTAATTATGACTAATAAACAAGGAATAACCTTAGGAAAAATAAATCCTAGGTGTGTGTGAAGTAACTCCAACATGCATGTGATAAAGGAGTCATGCAATAAAATGAGAATGATTTTATGGGAAAGAAACATTCCACTGTATTACATTAAGTAAAAGTGGAAGATACAACCAAACAACCTTGATGTTGCAAAGTTCCCTTTTGGTGGCTCTTTGCTCTAACACACACACTTTATCCAATCTTGCATGAAGATGATCCATAATAAATTGATGGACTGAAATGAATCCCTCAAGCATCAACAGTAGAATTCCTCACACAATTCTCAGCCTATTCAACCTTAATAATTCCTTACTTACTCTTTGCTTATTTCTTATTGCTTAACCTTTTCCATGAGAAATACACCGTTATATAGGAGAAGAAGAGATGGTTAAAGAGATTAGGATGATCCCACCAAATCAGAGAAGTGAGTAGGATCCCAACCATACAGATTCCACCTCATATTCTAGAAGATTCCCTTCTAGAACCTTCATGAATTTCATCCTTTCCTTAGTCTTCAAACACTGTCGCACCCTATCTATAGAGAATCCCACGGAAACTATGCAAGCCAAGTTTAGGACAAACTGCAGAAATCAAACATTTCCGCACTGTGTATTTTGCCTAGCCTGTGACGTCCTTCTAAAAACAAGTTTTGTAGAGGAAGAAACCAATCACTTTTCTCATGAGAAAGATCATTTTGGGAGCCTGAACACATGCTTGTAGAAATATCACTAGGTTGACCAAAATAATGTGTAACAGAATGCCCCCCAAAGTATGAGGTTGGAATTTGTGACAACCGAAATACTTTGTAGAATGGGTGTGTGTCAAAAACAAGGAGTGCACCAATCGAGAACCTACAAACAATCAAGCATCTGCATAATCATCATACCATTTATGAGGTAGGCATTCCCATGCTCATACTACAAGTGATTTAAATCATAAATGTTAGTCATGGCCACCAATTATACATTGTGGATCCATGCCACCAAGATTCTACATAGCCACCAGGAATACACTATGGATCTATGTTCTAGAAAACTCAAATTCGAACATAGCCATGAGACATACAAAGTGGATCTATGTTTCAATACAAATCAGAAATATTCCATCGCAACCTGGACAAAAATGATGAGATCCAGGGTCTTCAATCTTGTCGTTTGTAAGTACGAATCTAGCCATGCGATTACAGGTGTTGAATTTCAACATGGTAGAAACCACTTGATTACCGGTCATTCATGGAAATCGTTAAAAATTGTGATGGAAATCACCATTGATGTCAATGAATCCCAAGGTACCTTAGTACAATCCATAGAATGTGAATAAATGAGATGAAGTCGAGCACTTGATAGAATCTCTCAATCAGGGGCCAATGATATGAACCCATTGTTGAAAGCGAAGAAACCTACCATTGAGGCAGGCAAGTTCTAAGGTACGAATCGATTTCTAAGTCTTGTTCCTGGATAATGAGTTGGCGTCGACAGGAAAAGACACGTCATAGGAGGGTCTTGATGCATCCCCCATCAATGACACAAAATAAGTAACATATTTAAGGTAGATCAAAGTGTGAATATGATTTGAAACTGACACAAGGAAGGCTGACATGGTAAGAATTGACAACTGCAGATGGTCGACTCGACAGAGGGCTTATTTAGGGTTGGACTTCTCTTGAACATATGAATGACATGACAATGGTCTTGGCAGTATTGATTCAAGGACGACCCAAGATATGAACTTGCAGAAGGTCGAACGATATACAAATGGATTTCCCAACCCGGATACAAACACAAAGGGGGTGTCATGTTCAAGAGAGACTATTACTGCCACTAACACAAATACTGAGACACATTTCTTTCCCAAATTCCCCCCCACCATTTCTGGTGAGTACCTCTTTATTTTTACGCAAGATTGAGGAGGATAACTTATGCTTGTTGATGTAAGCTCATCCTTTGGATGAGTCCCTTGGAGTATGTTTAACAAACCCTAAGAAGGAGTGGTTCAGTCCCATATGTATCTTTCGATGTTTGTTTAATGAGTCCAAAGAGAGAAAAATCGGGGGTTTTCATGTTTAGAGAGTCTAAAAACACTTAAAGAGAACTCTCTCAGCTCCTTTTTCGTAAATTAGTTCGATGAGACCGAAAAATTGATAACCTACCACCCATCAAACGTTTTCTTCAAATAATTTTACTAGTGTGAAAAGAACAAGGTCACTCGACAATATTTTCACTTTTGCGGAGCGTGAAAAGAGCTTAAAGGATACTCATAAGTTTTTTTTTTTCATGTTACCATGACGAGTACAAAAAGACGACAAAAGTATACTCGGTTGCATTCTCATTGATTTACGAGTGCGAGAACGAACAAACACTGAGCTCGATATTGTTTTCATTTTTATGCAAGCTTAAAACAAAACAAAACAATGCTTGGGATATATTTTATTTTTACACAAACTTAAAACTAAACTAAACAAAACTATGCTTGGTCATGGTTTCATTTTTACACAAGCTTGAACCATAGAAAATTATGCTTGAGGTAGGTGGTTTCATTTTTACACAATCTTGAACCATAGAAAACTATGCTTGAACTTCCCAACCCATAACTGAAGGATGGTTGGTACTTAGCCCCCAGCTTAAGAAATTGGCGACTTAACTTGAGCATGAAGTCTAGAGGCTAAAAGAATTGACCCCCCAAGCTTCGGTTCATCCAACGACACAAGAGGATGAAAAGAAGCTTCAAATACTATACATAACAAAGTACTTGAATCAATCGGAGAGGGGAAAATCTATTTCATTTTTTAACGAGCTTGACACAGGAATATGAACTATTCTCGGGAATCTAGGTTCAATCGCTAGACCTCAGTTTCATTTTTTAATGAGCTTGGCACAGAAACAAGAACTATGCTCATAAGATCTGTTTCATTTTTCAATGAGGTTGCTATAGAGACGTGAAAACTATCCTCACAACCTCTGTTTCATTTTCTAACGAGGTTGCCACAAAGACAAAAAACTATCCTTGTAACCTCTCTTTCATTTTTTAACAAGGTTGCCACAGAGATGAAAAACTGTCCTCACAACTGGTTTCATTTTTTAACAAGCTTGAAATCAGAAAACTATGCTCAAGGTTGGTTTCATTTTTTAAGGAGCTTGAAATCAGAAAACCATGCTCAATGACTCTCGTCTTGATTATGTCTTCCAAGAGGATAATGCTCTAGAAGATACCATGTCAAAAGACAGAACACAGACATGGCTTCCAAGAGATCTTCACTGGATGAGAGAAAAACACTCTGGAAGGAAAACATGTCGAGGATCACGATAGGGGTAAGGAGATCAGGCTCTAATAGCCCTACCGAAGATATCACCATGTCAACTACCGGATCTAGGTCATAAGAGATTGAGCTTACAGTGAGAGGCTCATATTTATCGACAGTTGAAGGCATGGGAGACAAAACCACATAATTGACCTGTGGCGGGGGCGATACCGTCTGCATATATGAATCATTTAGGGAATTCATTGAGTTGATGGTCAAGTCAGGGCCAACAAATGAAAGTTTATTAATATTCACCATTCGTCCATCGTGTGGGAAAGATATCACACAAAAAAGAGTGGACACAATAGCTTTCATGGCATAGACATAATCTCTGCCAAGTAGTAAATCGAAATTCAAGGGGTCTTGGACTACCATGACATCAACAAAGACATTTTTCTCTCCCAAAGTTATGGGAAACTAAGGAAGGATCCCTAAAGGGTGACTAGTTCTTCTATTAAAAGAAAACAAAGTCTGGGTAACCAGCACAAGCTGAGGATAACCCAAATCTTTCCAAGCAAGAGAAGAAAAAATACTAACGAATGAACCTTCATCTATCAGCATCTGAGGAACATCTCGATCAAAAACTTGTAATGTAATCTTGAAAGGAATGTGAGAGGGAAGACGAGGTCCAGCTAGCACACCCCAATTAAAAAGGATGGCCTCATTACTTGGAGGGGGTTCTATGGGAGAAGGAGGAAATCCCCCTAGTATGGTAGATTTTGTATCAACGAGAAAAATGTGGGCAACATCGGGTTTACTCTCTAGTGAGAGAGTAGGATCAACTGATAATGACATCAAATCGACCACTTGGGTGTCATTCTCCAAGGGCAGAATGGGGTCGACAGGTGGAAATGGATCAACCGCTTGGGTTGCACTCTCTAATGGGAGAGTGGAATTAACTGAATATGGGATCGAATCGACCACTTGTTCGACTGGTTCAACTAATGATGTGACCAGATTGACTACCTGATCAACCAGACTGACTGACGAAGGGACCAGATTGATCATTCCATCAACTAAAGGTGGGTCGAGAGTAATCTTGCGATAAGCATCTTGAAGTTGAGGTTTTAAAATAGTCATGTCTTCCAGTAATTTCGAGGCTTCATCCATACGAGGGCAAAGGTGAGTTTGATGACTTCCTCCACATAACATACACGGGAACTTGACTCTACTTTTCTTCTTCCCAACGGTATCTTGACTAGTTGACGGGAGGTCATCAACATGTTGTTCAGAGGCTGACGACATGGGTTGGTGAGGGTGTTTAGACCATGCTTATATAACCTTGGATACACCAGAGAAATCCTTAAGAATGTGTCTACCCTTACAAATCCTGCAAGGGTACTTCAGCTTACGGGTTGTTTGGGTGATCTTGGCATCATCAACATTCCCAGCACGAATATCAATAACTGGTTTCTTTCCGAAATGTATGGTAGTGGTTGGAAGTTTGGATCCTTTCTTATTTGTATTCTTCTTCTTCTTCTTATCCACCAGGTTGCTAGCTGTAGAGATTTCACTCGGCGAAGAAGATGAAGAGAAAGAATACCTTGCAAGTGAAGAAGGCAAAGAATATCTTACTGGTGAATAAGGTGAAGGATCAACATGAGGTTGATGCTCTTGGGGGGAAGTGCTTACACCCGAAGCACTAGTTGCATTCAAGACTACCTGAGTGGAAAACAACTATACCGATAATCCAATTGTGAGACCTGGAAGGCTCAAAGTAGCGATGTGAGGAGGACCAATGTTTTCATAAGAAGGAAAAAAAAAAAGGCTCCCCTGGCAAAGGGGTTCCTTCATTGGTCGTTCCAGGAACTAACGCCATTAAATAAAAATCTAACCTAGACTCTACTAGGGAAAACAAGCATCACATGCTAAAAATCTAGTAAGAAAACAAGCAAACAAAACCTTCTTACAATGAACGCACTAGTTGGTGATGAAATCCAACGTCGCAGGAACAATGTAGGAAGGGGCTAAGATAGAGTGGGTGGAAAAGTTACGTTGACGACCTACTTAATGGACTTACGCCTTGGTGCAATCTCCCACACATAATCGTGGGTATACCCTCCAAGGATCCTGAATGAGTTTGGCCAACGTCGATTCTAGGTACCATGAAGACTTGCCCCTCCACAGTCACCTCATGTAAAGAACTTAAAGAGAAATGCCACTAAGGTTACCAATTACTATAGAGATGCTTAGGGAAATAGTCGGTTTTCCAATCCATGTGCAAAGACAAGGTATCTAGCCTGAAATCAACTTGAAAGGCTTCCACTCATCATTGTGGGTATACCTTCAAGCGACCCCCATAATATGCGCAATCTCTACACTAAGACCAACAAAGAAAGGTGAGTAACTATGCCAGTCTCAATGCGACCTCGTGATTGACCTTGTGTTAGAAGGGCTTCCCAGGACAAAATGTAGCAAGTGGATTTCACCGCTCGCTAATGCAAGATTCTATGTTTATCTATAGCTTTGGAAAGTTATCTTTCACACCTATTCCAAATCCCTACAACTAATCTAATGTAGGTTTTCTACCAAAAAATATAAAAATATCTAATTAGTTTTTATAAGCGCTTTATTTTTAAGGTTGTTGTTACTCAAGAGGAAAATGGCGTGGACTAAATGATGTTTTGATCGACTCTAAATAATGCAAATAAATGAGAATGCAAATATTTCATTTCGATGAAAGCTATATTACAAGAAGGAGAAAATGTTTATCATTCCCATATGCATAATGTCCCAAAATTTTATTAAACTCATCAATATCAAGATATTCAAGAAATGATCCAAAAAGACTGTACACCAATACATGATTCTTCCCCCCCCCCCTGCGATGAGGGGGAAAATGTTTATAGAATTCAAGACCAAAAATGCCAAAAATCATGCAATCTCACTACTTCAAATGCAAATATGCCCCCAATCTAATATAAAGCAAGAAATTAAAACTTCTTGTTTCAAAGATAGCTAAAATCAATAGAAAATCGATATGAAACAAAGCAACCCAAACAATTTTATCTTTTAACACGAACTATTCAATAAAAGAAAAAGAAGTTCTTACACCAAACAATTCTAAAGAAAAAACAATGCTTTGTAACCAAAAGACACTCAAAGAAAGAGATCAAATGTTTCAAAAGAAAACAAAGAAAAAAACAAGCAAATGTTGGACAACTGAGGGGGGGTTGAATTAGTTGTCACTATGCTTAAACAATTATATCCATTTTTAAACTCATCATAGAACTCTCAATGATGATCACAATAAATAAGCAGTAGATTATTCAACATCAATCACACACATGTATAATACAGAGACAAATATTCCTGAGGAAACCCATAAAGGGTGAAAACCTCTTCTTCTTTATATGATAATTATTTTGTGTACATTATCATTCTTATGAGAACTAACTCATAATGAGGCTACCACCTCTATTTTGCAAGCTGCTACTTGCTGAGAGCACCAACTCTCTAGTTTCTCTAGCATCCACTAGAAGGAAGAACCAACTCCCTGAATGTTCTAGCACCAACTTCCAGTGATATAGACACCGACCTGTATATCAGAGAACCAATGTTCTCCCTTGCACCACCCTTCCACCCTGGTTTCTATGGCTGCAACTAGATGGAAGCTATAACTCCCTGCGTTCAAGCACCTACTTGAAATTTTGAGGACAACAGTCCTCCCTAGCACCTCCCAACCAACCTGAAATATAAAACTTTTCTTTCTATGAATTTATTACAGTGATTCAATAGTTGTCATTGGCTTACCAAGCTTATCATTGTTCTCCTATGCTTCTCTGCTCTGCTTGCATCAACGTCTTCCTTCTTGCATCCTCTGCAGCTTTCTGATCTTCTCCTCTGTCGTAGCATGCACACCTTGACTTTCTCTTCTTCTCATAGATATGCATGTCTATTCTTTTCTTCTTATGTGCTTCAGCTCCTACACATCATGCTTCTACACTCATGCATCACTCACAACAACAACTCCGATCTCCTATCTGTTCTGCGTTTTTATATTATTTGTGCACCTACAACTTCCTCCATGCACAATACTACCTTCTCTCACTCCATATTATGCATGCATATCTCACGTCTACTCCTCTCATGATCATCATCGAAACTCTTCATCTTCTTTGGAGGTTATCCCCATGCATTCATCATCACTGAGCATTATGCTGAGATTCCTTAGCCTCTCCAGCAGTCGAGACTCTTCATCTTCTCTATCACAGTTGAGCTCATTCCTTCTATTACAGTTACAGGCTCCAAATCTCTTCCATATGTCAATAGCCTCTATGAACAGTGTTCAGTCCACTGGTAGATGCCTCGAGACTCTTTGTCTTCTTTAACAATCACAATGAAGCCTCTTTGAATTTTCTGTGCAGAAACAATCAGTGGTTTCTGGAAGTTCCCCAGAGGTCCTCCGGGTGCTCATACTCTTGGCGCCTTTTCCCTTTATGTGTAAAAACTACACAGTGGGCGCTATCTCTTCTGGCTACACCCCTTCCTTTCAGGTGACCTATGGTGGTGACCAAATGCCTATTCATAAAGAAATTTCATGATTCATGTTTCAAGGATCTGGGGATGAGGCATTTCAACTCTCCAAGTCGCGATATCTGAAATGGATCTTAGATGCATGCTAGCTCCTCCCTTAAACCTTCGACAATGTGACCTTGGTTGTGACCATAGGCCTAATCAAAAAGGCATTTCACGATTTCACATTTCAGGTTTTCTCCCATGAGTCTCCTTGAATCCTTCCTCTGGAATTCCTGGTACTCAGAATGGAGCCTGGCTATGATAGCTCCTTCCACTCATGTGACCACCGGCAGTGACCACGGGCCAAGTCTGAAAAGGCATTTCATAAATCATGTTTCGGGGATTCTGTGAAGAGTCATCTTGACTCTCCATGTCGCAAACTCCGAAATGGAGCTTGGCTTCTCTATATTTGCTCTCCAGCTCTCGATGATGTGACCATGAGACATGGCCATTGTTTATTCCTTTGAGCACTTCGCTCTTCAGATCAACGGTCCACATTCTATGGTGATCAGACGGTTATCCACCACCCCAGGACTTCAGCCTTCGGGACTTTGGGGGAGTAATGAAGTTAAAACTCTCAAAGAAAAACTCCTGGAATGACATCATTCTTGCGTCACTCAATGAAGTCTCGTGAGTCGAGTGGCTGCCACGTGTCACTCAGAATTATGATTTTTAGTGGCCTGAAAGGTCAAATCAACTTGACACTTGTCCTTGTTGATGTAGGCTGCCACATGTCCTTACTAATGTGTTCTGTCATGATCTACCTCCTGGATCTGATGACCCAGATTAGTCCTCGATCCAACGAATGAGATTATGTCACGATTTTTCATATTGTGAGTTCAAGAGGTTAGGGAACCTCCTCCCTTTGACTTTCTAGTCAGCGAAATGATGATCTGTCACCATGTTTTCTTCTTGGATCGACGGTCCATATTTCTCCTCGATCCGACGGCTCAGATCTTTTTGCAATTTTGCGTATCATGACTTGGAAGGTTAGGGCACTTCCTTCCTTTGACTTTCCAGTCAGCAAAATACTGATCTCGTTCCACATGTCCTCTGGATCCAACGATCCATGACTGTCCTCGATAGATGACCAGGATTTCTTCACAGCTTTGGAGTTTTTGATGACTCCTAGGCTTATCCTCCTTCCAACTTCATTAGATCTAATGGCCCACGATGCTCCATAATCAACGATTGGGATCTTATCGCGACTTCCTGTTTCACGAAGTTGGAGAAATGCTCACCTCCATTCTTTCGATTTGCGATACTGCTCATCTGCTGCCACATGTCTTCCTCAATGATGGATGGTCCTCCTGCTTTTGGGATTTTGTAGGCCTGCTTATCCTTGCACTTTAAAGAATGTGCAGGTTCTCCTGGATCCAATGACGTTCGGACCACTGACTCGGATCTAACGCCCAAGATTTGTCCTCCATCTGTGTGCTCCTCCTATCTAGACTTACGATTTCTTCTGAGCCTATTTTCCATCATTGTTCTTGCCATCAATGACAAGCTCACTCCCAACTATAAACCTGCCAACAATCTCCCCCTTTGGCATTGATGGAAACTCTGAACGGTTGCGCTAATCTGTTTGGACCTCTAGCTATAGCATCCGGTTTGTACCACTCCACTCCTTTTCTCCCCCTTTGACATCAGTGTCAAGGAAAACATGCTCCCCCTGAGTTGTTGCAGTACTTCATTGGAGGTATCAAATATGCAACCAACACATACTCCCCCTAACAGGATGGACTCTCTTAGGTGTGAGACGGGATGATACCTAGATTCTGACGGAGATATTCAAATGGTGTCTTGGCTAGGGGTTTAGTAAATATGTCTGCAATTTTTTCTATGGTTGGAATGTAATGAACCTGAACAATCTGGGTGGTGACCTTCTCTCTCAGAAAATGGTATTTAATGGGAATATGCTTGGTCTTGGAGTGGAATACAGGATTCCTTGACACACTTATGGCACTAGTGTTAACACAATGAATTGGGATCAGTGCAGTATATTTTACCTCCAAGTCTGCAAGTGTTTGAATCATCCATAATACCTGAGTGCAACAAGTAGCAACAACAATGTACTCTGCATCTGTAGTTGATAAAGAAATGGAACCTTTCTTTTTACTCAACCACGCTACTAGAGAATCTCCTAAGAAGAACACACCTCCACTCGTGCTTTTCCTTTCATCCATGCAGTTAGCCCAATTAGCATCTGAGTAGACTGATAATTGAAAATTCTGATTCTTAGGATACCATAGGCCATATTTCATTGTTTTTTTCAAATATCTGAATATTCTTTTGATAGCTAGTAAATGACTCTATTTGGGTGCTGCCTGATACCTTCCTACTATTCCAACAACATGCATTATGTCTGGATGGGATGTTGTGATATACAATAGGCTGCCTATCATTGACCTATATGAACTTTGATCAACATCAGGTGAGTCATCATCCTTTCTTAATTTGCATCCAGTAACCATAGGTGTGCCCACAGGTTTAGAATCTTCCATTTGAAACCTTTTCAACATTTCTCTTAGATATTTTTATTGAGAAAGAAGCATTCCTTCAGACTTCTGAGTAATTTGCAGACCAAGAAAAAATGATAGTTCCCCTATCATAGACATTTCAAACTCAGACTCCATGGTAGAAGAAAACCATTGTACCAATGAATCATTATTACATCCGAAGATGATGTCATCTACATATACCAACACGATGAGAAATTCATTACCCTCTATTTTGATATATAGAGTGTTGTCAATTGTTCCTCCCTTGAACCCTTTGTCTTGGAGATACTTATCTAGTCTGTAATACCAGGCACGAGGAGCTTGTTTTTACCCATATAATTCTTTCTTCGGATTGCATACTAGGTCAGGATTATCTTTTAGTTCAAAACCCTCTGGTTGTTCCATATAAACTTCTTCTTTTAAATCTCCATTTAGAAATGTTGACTTGACATCCATTTGATAAACTTTAAACGTTTTATGACAAGCATAGGTAGGAAATATTCTGATCACTTCTAGTCTTGCTACTGGCGCAAATATTTCATCAAAATCTAGTCCTTCTATTTGAGCATAGCCCTTACAAACCAATCTTTCTTAGTTCCTGACAACTTGTCCCTTCTCATTCATTTTGTTCTTAAAGATCCATTTGGAACCAATGATATTTTTACCTTCAGGTCTAGGAACCATGTCCCACATATTGTTTTTCTCAATCTCATCAAGTTCATCATTCATGGCTTTAACCCAATGGTCATCTTTGCTAGCTTCATTAAAATTCTTGGGTTCCAGCATGGATATGAAGGCTATATGTGATTTTTCGGTGTTTTTTATTATCTTTCTCCTGGTTTGTACACCTTTGTCTTTTTCACCAATTATCTGACTTGCAGGATGATTCTTTTGAGTGATTATGGAGGAGGAATTTGATGTTGTCTACTGATTTGAGTCTGTCTGAATATTTTCATCTTCATCCGACTCAGAGTCTTTTTGTTCTAATTCTTGGACCTGTTCAACTTCAACTTCATCTATATCCTTTGTTGTTGATTCAGTATTGTTCACCTCTCTTACTGGGATTCCTTCATCAACTTTTATGTCAATACAGTCAACCAATATATGCAGACTCTTATTATAGCATTTGTATCCTTTACTGTTTGTAGCATACCCTAAGAAGATGCCTTCATCAGCCTTGTCACCATACTTTTCAAGGTTCTTATCATTATTCTTTATGTAACACTTACTCCCAGAGACTTTGAAGTGTTTGATTGAAGTAGGTCTCCCATACCACAGTTCATAAGGTGTCTTGTCAGTGTGTGGTCTGAGGTGGGCTTTGTTAAGAACATGGATTGTTATGTGTATTGCTTCTACCCAGTAGGTTTGACCAATGTTCTTCTCATTCATCATTGACTTGGCCATTTGTTGCATTGTTCTGTTTTGCCTCTCAAATACTCCATTTTGTTGTGGAGTTCTTGGGATTGTGTATTCTCTCTTCATCCCATGTTTATCACAGAATTCCTTGAACTCACTTGACACAAATTCACCTCCTCCGTCTGATCTTACTTCCTTTAACCTCTTGCCTATTTGATTCTCAGTTAAAGCCTTAAATATTTTAAATTTCTCAAATGCTTCAACTTTTTCCTTGAGAAAGGCAACCCAAGTAAGTCTGGAGTAATCATCAATGATCAGCATGAAGTAGTTTTCTTTCCCCATGTCTTCCTGTCTTGATGGTCCACATAAATCCANTTTGATTCTCAGTTAAAGCCTTAAATATTTTAAATTTCTCAAATGCTTCAACTTTTTCCTTGAGAAAGGAAACCCAAGTAAGTCTGGAGTAATCATCAATGATCAGCATGAAGTAGTTTTCTTTCCCCATGTCTTCCTGTCTTGATGGTCCACATAAATCCATATGAACTAGTTGGAGTAGTTTCTCTGTTGAAGTAGATCTCTTGGATTTACGTTCTGTCCTAGTTAGCTTTCCTACTTGGAAGGTTTTACACATAGAATCTTGTGACTTTGATATTCTCGAAAGATCTTTTACTGCCTCAAGATTTTTTAGCTTGATTAAGTGGTCAAAGTTTAGATGTACAACTCTCCTATGCCATAACCAGCTCTCATCATGTTTTCTTAGATGACACTCTTCTCTATCTTCTTTCAGCACATATACATTATTTTTTGTCCTTATGCCTTTAGCCACCACTTGTCCTGAATTTACAAACTTTATCTTGCAGTCCTTAAAAGTGAACACCACTTCACATCCTCTGTCACACATTTGACTTACACTAAGAAGATTATGTTTCAGCCCATCTATAAGCAGAACATTATGGGATTTTCCTTTGCCATTACTTAGACTCACCATCCCTTTACCCTTGATTTTACCTAGAGCATCATTTCCAAACGTTATGTTTCCTGATTTGATTTCACTTAGAGATAGAAACTTACCTTTGTCTCCCATATGTTTGGAGCAACCACTGTCAATATACCAGGGGTTCTGTTGTCTTTGGGCTGATAGCACTAGTCCACACTTTTCATTTTCTTTCATCTTCCAAACCTTGACATTTTCAGCAGAAGGGTTCAAATCTGGCTCGTAGTTCCTTACGCGACAGTCTGCATCTATATGTCCAAAATTATGGCAGGGGTAACATTCTAGTTCATTGAATAAAGAATCATAACGATTGCTATGCTAAATCTATGTCCTTTTTCCAGCCATCACATTATTTGCAGTCTGTGATTGTTTGTTACTTGGCTGTCTCATTCTTTGTTGCGGAAGATATCTATTCCTTGAATATTTTGATTGCTCATATTTAAATATTAAAGAATAGTTTACAGCTTTGTGACCAAAGTTAGAACAAAAATAACAATATCCATAGAAAAATCCTTTGTACCTATAAAACGGTTGTCTTCTTTGAGAAGGTCGATTTCTTCCATGATGATGATTTCTTTTAACAGAGAGCACATTATTTATCTGATCTATAGTTTCAGTTTTGGTACCTCTTTCGTTACTCCTCTTGGGCAGCTAATTATCTTCTTTTGTTTCTGCATGTTTTTTGTTGTCACTGGTGGTAGATTTGACAAACTTGATGGGTTCTTTGTTGCTTGGTTGATCACTACTTGATCTCTCTTTATAACCCAGACCTGTTTTCAACTTTGGGTTTCTTTGCTGATTTAGAATGGTTGCCAATTATTTTAAGGCTTTGATACTTGACAGATTTTGATG
>JASDQU010737668.1:24802-50793 GCA_032191745.1 Picea mariana
CAGCTTTGTGACCAAAGTTAGAACAAAAATAACAATATCCATAGAAAAATCCTTTGTACCTATAAAACGGTTGTCTTCTTTGAGAAGGTCGATTTCTTCCATGATGATGATTTCTTTTAACAGAGAGCACATTATTTATCTGATCTATAGTTTCAGTTTTGGTACCTCTTTCGTTACTCCTCTTGGGCAGCTAATTATCTTCTTTTGTTTCTGCATGTTTTTTGTTGTCACTGGTGGTAGATTTGACAAACTTGATGGGTTCTTTGTTGCTTGGTTGATCACTACTTGATCTCTCTTTATAACCCAGACCTGTTTTCAACTTTGGGTTTCTTTGCTGATTTAGAATGGTTGCCAATTATTTTAAGGCTTTGATACTTGACAGATTTTGATGATACAAGGATTGAAACTTCTCCAACTCTTTCCTAGTTTTCACTACTTCCTTTTTCAGAGCTTCACATCTTGCCTTCTTTTCTGATAACTGTTTTTTCAGAATGTCTTCAATTTTCTTTGCCTCTTCTAATTCCACTTTTAGTAGGACAAAGTCTTCATCAGGTTCTTTACTGCCTTTCTTGAACTATATCAACAATCATTTTTGTTTTCTCTTCTTAATTCTGAGTCTGTCAATATCTTCTAGTGCACTGATTAGTTCTCCTTCCATATCAACCACAACTTCTTCTTGATTGGCATCACTTCCTATGATT
The DNA here is from genome assembly GCA_032191745.1 of Picea mariana. Taxonomy (NCBI): domain Eukaryota; kingdom Viridiplantae; phylum Streptophyta; class Pinopsida; order Pinales; family Pinaceae; genus Picea; species Picea mariana. The sequence goes on from JASDQU010737668.1 coordinate 25,504, forward strand.
TTATTATCATAATCCTATTTGGCCATAAGCATAAAGTCATTTAGTTTATCTTCAATAGAGGAGTCATTTTCTTCATCATCTAAAGGATCATCATCATTGTTTACACAAAGACTTTTCTTCTTAAAATTATTCTCTTTAAAGAAACTTTTGTGTTTGTGCTTCTCCTCATCATCATATGTCTGATCCTTTCTTTTGTGAGGACATTTATTTGAAAAATGACCTATCTTACCACAGTTGAAACATTTGAAAGGTTGTTTACCTTTGTATTTTTCAATCTTCTCACAAATTTTGCTTCAATTTCATCAGGCTCAGAATCCTCATTCTTGTCTACTTTAAATGATGCTTCTCTGGAGGTGGGTTTATCTTTAACTATTCTCATTTCATATGCAGTCAACGTTCCTAGAATTTGATCAAATGCCAAGGCTTTTAGATCATTAAGTTCTTCTATAGTAGAGACCTTCGGGTTGAACCTATCTGGTAGAGATCTCAAAAAATTTTGAACTAAAGAGGGTTCCTCAATTTTTTCACCAAGTGCTTTCATTGCATTTACCAGTTCTTCAACTCTCAGAAAGTACTTTCCAACAGTTTCATCCTCTTTCATCTTCAACTGTTCAAAATATACTCTGTAGGTTTGAAGCTTGGCATCCTTTACCTTCTCATTACCTTCATAACTACTAATGAGTTTGTCCCACATTTCTTTGGCAGTTTCTAAGTGCATAACTTTTACAAATTTTGCTTCTGCAAGACCACTTAGGATAGCATTCATAGCCTTAGCATTGAAGTTGAATTCTAGCTTCTCATCCTTATTAGCTAGTACAACTGGCTTTACATAACCAGTCTCTACCACATCCCAGACATCTGCACCTAAAGCCATTATGTAGGTTCTCGTTCTAACTTTCAAGAAGACAAAGTTTGTTCCATTGAATAGAGGGGCCTTCTTGGTTGAAGTTCCTTCATGGCTTGACATGTTTAAGCTCTAGGATCTACCCTTAGATAAAAGGGGGCCGCTCTGATATCAATTGTTGGACAACTATGAGGGGGGGGGGTGAATCAGTTGTCACTATGCTTNAAACAATTATATCCATTTTTAAACTCATTACAGAACTCTCAATGATGATCACAATAAATAAGTAGTAGATTATTCAACATCAATCACACACATGTATAATACAGAGACAGATATTCCCAAGGAAACCCATAAAGGGTGAAAACCTCTTCTTCTTTATATGATAATAATTTTATGTACATTATCATTCTTATGAGCACCAACTCATAATGAGGTTACCACCTCTGTTTTGCAAGCTACTACTTGCTGAGACCACCAACTCTCTGGTTTCTCTAGCACCCACTAGAAGGAAGTACAAACTCCTTGAATGTTCTAGCACCAACTGGATGGAAGCAACAACTTCCAGTCATACAGACACCGACCTGTATATCATAGAACCAATGTTCACCCTTGCACCACCTTGCCACCTGGTTTCTTTGGCTGCAACCAGATGGAAGCTATAACTCCCTATGTTCAAGCACCTACTTGAAATTTTGAGGACAACAATCCTCCCTAGCACCTCCCAACCACCCTAAAATACAAAACTTTTCTTTCTGTGAATTTATTACAGTGATTCAATAGTTGTCATTGTCTTACCAGACTTATCATTGTTTTGCTATGCTGCTCTGCTATGCCTGCATCAGTGTCTTCCTTCTTGCATCCTCCTCAGCTTTCTGATCTTCTCCTCTGTCTCAGCATGCACACCTCAACTTTCTCTTCTTCTCACAGATATGCATCTCTGTTCTTTTCTTCTTCTGTGCTTCAGCTCCTACACATCATGCTTCTACACGGATGCATCACTCGCGACAACAACTCTGATCTCCTATCTGTTCTGCATTTTTATATTCTTTGTGCACCTATAGCTTCCTACATGCATAGTACCACCTTCTGTCACTCCATATTTTGCATGCCTATCTCACGTCTACTCCTATGATCATGATCATCATCAAAACTCTTCATCTTCTCTAGCGGTTATCCCCATGCATTCATCATCACTAGGAGTTATGCTGAGATTCCTTAGCCTCTCCAGCAGTCGAGACTCTTCATCTTATCTATCATAGTTGAGTTCATTCCCTCTATTATAGTTACAGGCTCCAACTCTCTTCCATCTGTCAATAGCCTCTATGAACAGTCTTCATTCGACTGGCAAATGCCTCGAGACTCTTCATCTTCTCTGTCAATCACACTGAAGCCTCTTTGAATTTTCTGTGTAGAAACAATCAATGGTTTCTTGCAATTACCCAAAGGTCCTTCGGGCACTCATACTCTTGGTGCATTTTCCCTTTCTATGTAAAAATTGCACAGTGGGCGCTAGCTCTTCTGGCTATGCCCCTTCCTTTAAGGTGACCTTTAGTGGTGACCAAACGTCTATTCATAAGACGCTTTCATGATTCGTGTTTTGGGGATCTAGGGATGAGGCATTTCGACTCTCCAAGTCGTGATCTCCATAATGGAGCTTAGTTGCATGCCAGCTCCTCCCTTAAACCTTTGACAATGTGACCTTGGCTATGACCACGGGCCTAATCAAAAAGGCATTTCATGATTTCACATTTTGGGTTTTCTCCCATGAGTCTCCCTGACTCCTTCCTATGGAATTCCCAGTACCAGGAATGGAGCCTAGCTATGCTAGCTCCTTCCACTCATGTGACCACCGGCGGTGACCATGGGCCAAGTCTGAAAATGCATTTCACAAATCGTGTTTCGGGGATTCTGTGAAGAGTCATCTTGACTCTCCATGTCGCAAACTCCGAAATGGAGCTTGGCTTATCTATCTCTCGATGATGTGACCATGAGATATGACCACTGGCTAGTCCTTTGAGTGCTTCTCTCTTTATATCAATGGTCCACATTCCATGGTGATGGGATGGATATCCACCGCCCCGGGACTTCAGCCTTCGGGACTTTGGGGGAGTGATGAAGTTAAAACTCTCGAAGCAAAACTCCTAGAATGATGTAATTCCTGCATCTCTCAATGACATGTCGTGAGTCGAGTGGCTCCCAGGTGTCACTCAGAATTGTGATTTCCAATGGCCTAAAATGTCGAATCAACTTGACACTTGTCCTTGTTGACGTAGGCTACCACCTGTCCTTGCTGACATGGTCTGTCATGATCTACCTCCTGTATCTGATGGCCCAGATTAGTCCTCAATCCAACGACTGAGATTATGTCACGATTTTACATATCACGAGTTTGAGAGGTTAGGGGACCTCCTCCCTTTGACTTTCTAGTCAGCGAAATGATGATCTTTCACCATGCGTCCTTCTTGGATCGACGGTCCAAATTTCTCCTCAATCCAATGGCTCATATATTTTCAAAATTTTGCGTATCGTGAGTTGGAAGGTTAGGGCACTTCCTTCCTTTGACTTTCCAGTCAGCAAAATACTGATCTCACACCACATGTTCTTCGAATCCAACGATCCAATACTGTCCTCGATAGACGGCCAGGATTCCTTCACATCTTTGGTGTGTTGGATGACTCCTAGGCTTATCCTCCTTACAGCTTTATTGGATCTAATGGCCCACGACACTCCACGATTGACGGTTGGGATCTTATCATGACTTATTGTTTCACGAAGTTGGAGAACTGCTCACTTCCATTCTTCTGATTCACGATTCTGGAATACTTCTCATATGTTGCCATGTGTCTTCCTCGATGATGGATGGTCCTCCTGCTTTCGGGATTTTGTAAGCCTGCTTCTCCTTGCACTTTAAAGAACGTGCAGGTTCTCCTGGATCCAATGACGATCAAACCCCATGCTCGGATATAACACCCGAGATCTGTCCTCCATCTGTGTGCTCCTCCTTTCTGGACTTATGATGTCTTCCAAGACTTTTTTCCATCGTTGCTCTTGCCATCAATGACAAGATCACTCCCAACTATAAACCTACCAACATCAAAGAATGGATAAAAGAAGATTCTAAATTGTCAAGCAGAGTGTAAAAAGACCCAACAAATCACCCCAACACCTATCACAGATCTGGGCAGGGAAAACCATCGAAAGATCATTTTTTTCACAATCGTTGCAGGTTGTCAGGCTAACACAATACTTGGTAAATGTAAAACCATCCAAAAATTTAAATCAAATCAAAGAATTTTAATCAATCAAGCACTCAGAATAAAATTCAGAAATTATATCCTTGTTGACAAAAATCAAGAAGAAAAAACTTATAACATGATGAATAAGGGTTTTCAATCCCTGAAACCCGATCAACATCAAGTCTCAAACTCAGAAATAAGTCAAGTACTGGCACCAAAATTTCTTCCCAGGTGATCAAATAAAAATTGTATGACATAAGACAAAAAGACCTAATCCAAAACATTCTACAGGAGACGTCGCAACCCAGCAGTAAGGTATAGTGCGACGATTTGAATTTTCTACAGTCTAGCTATGGAGAAAAATGCAGAGAGTCTGCACTGGGATAAACAAACAGGGTGCGGTGATCAAAGGTTCCCACAGGCTGCATATGGGATATAGTATGGAAATGCCTGTAAACAAAGGAAAAATGGAAAAGGGAAAAGATTCTAAAAGAAATTTTAGATCTAGAGAGTCTGGATTGATCCCCCACAGACTCAGAGACTGGATTAAAGTGAAAAGAGGTAGGCTAAAAGAAAATGGACATCAAAAAACCAAAAACAGGTTGTCTTCCCCAGTGGAGTCACCAATTTTGTTAACGAGATAATTGTTAAGTACAGACACAAATCAATCCCCCTAGCTTCACTATGAAACTAGAACAAAATAAGACAATACATTACTCTTTCCTTACATTTCAATTATCAAATGGGAAATGGATCCAGAACATACCTTTTAAATATCGAAGATCTGAATTCGCCAATGCAATCCAAGTTTCGTCGTAAGTCTTATGGAGAAATATCTACAAAGAAACACAAGCCAATGAAGACAAGAATAACAGAGTCTATTTGATATGAAACTATGTACATGATCAAGGAATCATACAATATGAACAAATAGCATTCATATAGGAAAGAAAAGTTTATATGTATTAAAGAATGTGGAAGAAAGATACAACTAGATGCCTTGATGTTGTCAGGTTCCTTCCAACAGTTCCTTTCTTCCCACACACTTCTAATCCATGGATTCTAAGACTGTAGATATGATAGCTACTCACAATCTATCTTGACAAATAAAAGCTCAAAACCAATATACAAACTCCAAAGAATCCAAGCTACAAAACTCAAGATTAATTCAACTCAATCAAGATTAATCCCAAGCCAAGCTCAAGATAACTTTTTCCATGAGAGCTCCTCTCCTTTTATAAGTTGAAGAGGATTAGGTGAGGAGGTTAGGATGATCCCACTAAATCATGAAAGTGAGTAAGATCCAAACCATTCATAGGCCACCTCACCATAGAATCTTCTCCTTCTATAAGCATCGAGAAGATGTTCGTTTTTCCCACGTATAGGAATCATTGCACCCTAGCTATAGTGCAGCCTGCGGAAATGTCACAGAATAGATTTAGAGCAGGGTGTGGAAATCAAACATTTTCACACCCTATGTATAGTGCATCCTGCGACAATCTTCCTTAATAGGGTTTTTACAAAGGAAAATACAATTTCTTCTCTCAGGCAAAGTTCTTCTCCCTTATTTATTCAGGAATTTAGGCCACTGATCCTTCTAAAGACAAAGGATAGGTTTACATCATTAACGGTCATAAGAGTGACAAAAATAATGTGTAAAAATGATGCAGAGAAACATTGGTTCACCAATGAAGAAATCTAGTCTGTAAAGAGAGTTACATATGACGCAGCCAAGATCGCGCAACTAGAGACTATGTTCAAGGGTAGAGCCCTGACATGGTACATGAAATACAAGGCTATTGCACCAACAAGATAGGCAAGTTCCCTAGCCTATAAATGATTAAGTAGGATCTGTATAGGGAGTTTCAGAAGCCTAATTCAAAATCCCAATGCATTACTGAAATCAAGGAGATAAACAGAAAGAAGGAGAAATTGTCTCAAACTATGACCAATAGTTTAAGATATCGTTGGATAGGTTGACGTTCCAAATCCAGGATGTGCAACAAAGAGAGTGGTTCTTTGTGGGGTTACTCCCCAATATCCTAGTCCCACTCACCCAACAAAGTTGACGACTTAGGCAGAGGTAGTTGATATCACGATGCACTTGGAAGCTACACCTTGAGGCGTAGAGACATCATTCAGTTTCATGCAAGTTCAATCACAATAGGCCAACCTAATGATACAACTGCAAGATATGGCCAAGACTAAAGTCATGTCTGAGCATGTATAGTGTACTACATGTCGTTCTAAGGTGCATCATTGAGATGAGTACCATGTCCTTCCAAATTATGTGGTGACATGTGTGCCAATGATCCAGATGGGTATATGTGGCCATCCACCTTTTCCACTGAATCACCATTTTGAGCCTATGGTTTTGATAAACCATTTTATTCACCCTTTTGATGGGGAACATAATGTAATTTCAACTTCATTTGTTAATTACAGACATGATGTAATGATTTCCTAGTGGTCTTATGTACATGCCTACAACATAGTGTTAATGCACCAGATCCCATTAGAACTCTGCAGTTAAGAGTGCTCGAGCTAGAGTAGTATTGGGATGGGTTACCGCCCAAGAAGTCCTAGTGTTTTACATGCCTATGGAATTGTATAAACTTAGTCCAATTTATCCCACATGCATCATGGGAATTGTTATCCTCTCAGTCTCTCATATATAATTGAGGTGAAGGAGGCCCTTTAAGCATGCAATGGAGTGTGATGTAAAGCTTTTTGTGAATGAAGTGTAGCCAACATCTCTTTCTTTTCATAGATAGGCTACCCCATTTCACCAATGCGTGTTCTATAATGTTTTTCTCTCTCATCCATTAATAGAAGTTGGGTTTCACTATATTTATGTGGTCTCTGCATTATCTCTATGTATTTCCTTGTTATATATTGGTTGTATTTTTTTCTTCATGTCGTTCTCAAAATAATTCGAATTAGTGCTATCAGAGCAGAATGCTCCTTGTTGTTTCTTAGAGAAGGTCCCCGACGAGGACAGGGTATATAGAGTTGGGTATCGAGCTAGTTTCTCTTGAAGAAAACTTCTCTCGCCAGCCAAAGCGACCTCCCATGGTCAAATAAAAGAGAGATGACAAAGCAGGAGATCCTTTCAAGATGTTGCTTGAGGAAGTCCTTGTGTGACAAAGGAATGAGATGATGAACAACTTTTCTCAGATCCTTCAAAGACTACCAAGGGTGGAGGCCAAGGCATCTTCGACAAGAAGCCATTTCTCAAGTGCGACACCCTTCAAGGTACAAGTCAATTTTGATATCCCCTTATTTGAAGGCTAGATAGATGTAGATGCTCTAAAAATATGGTTGAATCTACTAGAAGGTTATTTCTCAGTCCAAAAAAAAATTAAAAGTGAAAATATCACCTTTGCGCTCCTTAAATCCCTTCCTCATGTTAGAGCTTGGTGGGAAGGTCATTGGGATAGGTAAACCGCGGATGAATCTACACTATTTAGGAGAGAACCCACTTGGTAGGCCTTTGTATATGCTCTAAAGGAGGAGTTCTACCCTGTTGGAAACTATGATAACAAATACATGAGATGGACAACTCTGCATCAGAAAAGAGACCAGACGGTGCTAGAGTACACTAACATATTTCATACCTTCCACTCAAATATGGGTATCAAATACTCTGAGAAGCACCTATTTTTGAAGTACCGCAGTGGTCTACATAGGTACATCCAAATAGACATGGATTTCTTGGACATCTCCTCATTTGGAGATTCTTATCGATATGCATTCAAAATTGAGAAGAAATTCAAGCAGTGGAATAAGTGGGAGAAGCATGGAAAAGGAAACTCTAACTCACATAATGAAGGACAAAGCAAGGAAGGAAAACCTCAAGAGAGCCAATCCCAAATGAAAGAAGATAACAGTAACATGAAGTCTAAGAAAGACTCCAGAAAGTGGTGTGAGTTCCACAACATCCCTTGGCACAACACTGATGAATGTCGCTCAATACAGTGATTGGTGGCCGAGCTCAAAGAAAAATATCCAAACCCCGAATTGGACCATGATTCAGAAAATAATAAAAGTAGATAGATCATTGATGCAAAACCCACTGCTACTATCACAACTGCAACAATCCAACCAAAAGAGGATCCTGAGGAGGGGGAGTGACTCTTCCATTCACATATGTGGGTGAAGGGGACCCCACTCCATTTTATTGTTGATAGCGGAAGTCAAAAGAACATCATCTCAATAGAGGTTTTCAAGGAGTTGGATTTTCCAACAACACCACACCCACAACCATACAACATCGGGTGGCTTCGCCAGGGTCAAGATCTTATTGTTATAAAACAGTGTCGCTTATCCTATGACATCAAGCCCTTCAAGGATGAGGTATTGTGTGATGTTTCCCCACTGGAATTCTGTGATGTTCTATTAGGCCAGCCATATATGTGGAGGAATCATGTTATTTATGAGTCTTGGCCCTGTAGCATCATTATTACTCTGGGGGGTCATCTATACAGGATACCAGAGGTAGTTTCGACTATTGTCCCACCAAAATAATGCCATAAAGTAATCTCTCATACTGCAAAGTTTAGCCTCTTCACAATCTGATCAGAAGGTGAACATAATGAATCTTCAACCACTACACCCTCAACCCAAGACCTTTCTATCTAGCATAAGCATACTAACAAGATTGTAGAAGAGTACCAAGATATTCTTGCTGCACCTACAGGGGTGCCTCCACACTTCCCAGTCAAGAAAGGTTATAACAAAAACCTTCATACTCTTTATGTTTCATATTCACTGATAGATTCCTCACACACTTAGGTAGATCATGTATCTATATTGGTTGAATGGATCCAACCCCTCCAGCAACAGGTTCATGAAAGCCTTCAACAAGCTAAGCATGACAACTTCTTCAGCAAGGCAAGCAACGAACCAAGATTCATATTTAGCATAAGTCTCCCCATCTCCCAAAGGAACTTGATGCAATGGGGACCATTACTTCCTAAGGGGGGAGGAATGATCCAGATGGATCTCGGTGGCCATCCACCTTTTCCATGGAATCACCATTTTGAGCCCATGGTTTTGATAAACCATGATATTCACCCTTTTGATGGTGAATGGAATGTAATTTCATCTTCATTTTTTAATTACATACATCATGTAATGATTTCCTAGTGGTCTTATGTACATACCTACAACATAGCATTAATGCACCAGATCCCATTAGAACTTCGCAGTTAAGTGCGCTCAAGCTAGAGTAGTACTAGGATGGGTGATCGCCCAGGAAGTCCTAGTGTTTTACATGCCTATGGAATTTTATAAACTTAGTCCAATTTATCCCACATGCATCATGGGAATTGTTTTCCTCTCACTCTCTCATATATAATTGAGGTGAAGGAGGCCCTTTAAGCATGCAATGGAGTGTGATGTAAATCTTGTTGCGAATGAAGTGTAGCCAACATCTTTTTTTTTTATAGATAGGCTACCCCATTTTTCCAGTGTGTGTTCTACAATGTTTTTCTCTCTTGTTCATTAATAGAAGTTGGTTTTCACTACATTTATGTGTTCTCCACATTATCTTTGTGTATTTCCTTGTTATATATCGGTTATATTTTTGTCTTCATGCCATTCTCAAAATAATTTGGATCAGCCAAGTCCATTTCCATCTAGATAGTCTAAATGGTGTGAAATATGCAGGCAATGGGGCCATGTGCCACCCTGATATCCGTACTTGTATAAATACCAACAAAAAATCACGCCCCATTCTGTGATTTCTGTAATTCCATCGACCATGATGTCAATAGTTGTTGGTCCCTCCAATTAATGCAGGATAACACCTGTGAGGCATTCTAGATACAGAAGGAGCAAAAAGGTGGTGAGTGTGGTGGCCCAGACAGAGACAGATACCAAGGAGGACCCCAAGGTGGATATGGACATGGTCATGGCTATGAATATGGAGGTGGAGGAGGTAGACCCCCCAATTTTTTTAATTGTGGTGAGATTGGTTATGTCTCATGATTTTGAACCAAGCCATGCATGCTCAATGCCTATTTTTATAGTCCTAAATGTGTGATTGAGGATTTTCCCAACTTACTAAAGAAGTGGGAGGAAAATAATGCCAACTATAACATGGTGCATGTCAAGCTGTGCAAAAAAAATAAGAAGAATGAGGAGGTTGACATCTAGGTAGTAACCTGCGGAGGGGTGAAGACAGGGGAAGACTTCAAGCATGGTGAAGGCTCGGGTCAAAAAACAGATGGAAAGATTAAAAAAGGCTTCTCATCTGCCTCTAAGTTTTGATGTTGCTCAGAAGAAGTGGTTTATGCATGATGTGCAGAGAGAAATTGAAGAATAAAGAGCGTGCGAGGAGCTACAACACGCGACTTAAAGGTCTCTTGAAGAGGCATAAATCCGGGAGAAAGTGCAAAGGGTGATACACGGGTCATTAGAAAAAACTCAAATCCACGAAGAGGTGCAGTGGGAAACATAGAGGTCATTGGAAAAAGATCGTTTGCATGAGGAGTTGCAGTACGTGATGCAAAGATCTTTGGAGGATTCTCGCATGCGCGACGAAATACAGTGCATAACCCAAATATAGATAGAGGATGATCCAGATTATTTTTTAGCACGAAATGAGAGTGGAAATATAACAAAGAAATATACAGAGATATTGCAAGGGAGGCAATAATATAATAGATATATATCAGAGATATAAAAATAAACACAAATATATAGTAATACACAATTTCTATTAATGAGCGAAATGTACATAAACTGTAAAAATACAGAGTGAAGGAACTCGCTAGAATGGTGGCAGCTTATCTCTAAGAAGATATGTGACAGCTATGCTCATTCACAAGAAGATGATTGTTACAATGAGGCTCCAAAGGAATTTTTAACATAAAGAAAATAAAAAACCCTAACCCCAAAAGATGAAAATCCAAAATATTTGCGGGCCCCAATGGGGGTAGTTGATACGTCAACTTCCCCAGTGCATAAATTTTTCATACGATCTCCATTTTTGGCACTCGATACACCATTGTAAAGGTATAGCCAAGAAGAAAACTTTCTGACATGCCCATGAAACTATCATACATAATCCCTTGGGCCTGAATTCCCAAAAAACATCTTTTAGTGCCTCAAAACAACCCCGAAAGTTTGGGACCCGAAAAACTGCCAAGATGGAAAACTATTTTTCAAGCCAGTGGAATAGGTGGGTGGCCACCGATATCCACCTAGATCAGAGGAAGCATGTAGACATACTACACTACAATGCATTGAGAAAATATCATGTGAAGAACAATGCCAAGAGGAGTTGCAACGCACAATGCATGCAAAATCTTTGTCTGATAGAAGTTAAAGATCAAGTCAATACCTTCTTACATTGTTTTTTGTGATTGTTTAAAGATCCAGAAGATACAAGTAAGTTCACCCAATTGTTATCTACTTGCATAAAAGAACAAGGATAGGAGGCCATCATATCTCCTCTGCTACCAGAAAGGGATGTATGTTAGGTCAACAAAGAAAACTGCACTGGTCGGGAATTCAAGATGACAACATAGCTTGGTGGGTACGACATGGATGGAGTCATGTTGGATCTGGGATTCGACATGAAATTTTTTTCCAAGAAATATTGGGAAGTGATGGGTAAGTCTAAGTTGGTTTGGTCACCCATTCATCTTTGATTGGCCAACAATACGATATCTACCCCATCGATCAGCTAAAGCAAGTAGAAGTGAACATCAAAGGAGTGAAAACAAAGGCCGAATTAGAATTCATTGATATCATGGATGATTCTGATCCATATCCTACACTACTAGAGATTGACCAGGCTTTTGAAAATAATGCAGTGTTAAATTTGAAGAAGAGGCAAATGTCCTTTGAAACAGACACCCTGCACGTGGTTCCGCCAATAGATCCATATGAAGGAAAATGGTACAATGAGTCTATGGATGAGGACATGCAAATCTCAATCATTGAAAACATTTACAAGATCAGGGGGTGCAAAGAGGACTACATCAACTCCACTGCAGATGGTGAATTAAGTTGGTGGATTTTCAAGTCTTATGACATGGATTATGAGGATGCCATGGAGATGTGGTAGAACAAGTTATATGAAGTCTCAATGAGGAGTCACATGCATATATCTCCAGAAGAGCACGCCAAATACTTTGGCTCCTATCGGTATGATGAATCAAATTCAGTGGACACATTAATTGCATGGATACAGCGCATTCCAGAGTACCAATAGCCTCGTGCACTTGACTCAGTACTAACAAGAATTCTCATGTGTTGGTGGGCTACACATCAAGAATAATATCATGAAAGGGAAACTATCGAAGCATCCATGCACAAATGATTTTGACTAGATGTCGAATTCCGTCAATACACATGTCCCTGCGAAAGGCGTTGGATCATGAAGTAGAGGTGCAATACACAAGGTCACTATATGAATGACCGCTACCATCTTCCCAAAAAACACCCTATTTTCTCGATTCCCCAATTTTACATTGGAAAACATAAACGACCTTTAATATCCTGTGATGATATATTCCATGCACATCTACTCCTCAACCCCATCGAGCATACAAATGACTCTAGAACAGTTGTCGAAACAATGGTTAGCTAATGGATACTGCCATAGCCTACTACACCTAATCTTCTACCTCCTACATGAACATTGATCGGTTGCACTTGGATGAGGGTATGTGGTAATCCACCTGGGGTCACTCTATCCCTTTAACCCTATAATCAATTCTCGTTGGGGTGAATCGAACCATGCACCACACCTTTGGAGAGAAAACTTGTGCATGGGTTCTATCGTTTATAACATGATTGATTTTGAAGAGCTGGCAATGGCCATAGAGTAGCAATATCAATGTTCAAAGTGACATTTCACCCTCACATGTTTTCTACAACTAATTCGAGAACGGATGACCCATTAACACTACTGAAAAGGGGATTATTTCCCCGATTCTGAATAAAAGCGACAGATATTGCAAAAATCAGTGCAAGCCTCAGCATTAATGAAAATATTCCAACATGAGTTCCATCATGTCGATCCCAATGACTAGACTGGGGTGGAGTACAATCCAACCCAACGAAAATATGTCATAATGACTCAACATGTGGAAATAGTCATGTGTTCTTATGGCTCCATTTGATTTAACCTCCCCCCCCTCCTTCTTCTTCCTCTATGTTCATTTTTCTCTATGTTGTACTTACTCCATCCCTACTTCCATAATTCATACCATCCCCCCTCCCAATCCCAGTCCACAGATAAGTCCATCACCATTATAACCACTTCCAATATGGCTTCATCCAACCAAGCTAAACCCTGAACAAATTCTAAATCCATGAAGGAAATGTCATTTCCCAATATTGTACTTCCCTGCAACCTCCTCGGTGAATACCTTCCATTTGGCAAAGTACCCTTCCTAAAATGTGCCAACTACAATGTCCGTGACCTCTAACAGTTCCCTAAACTTCAGCTTGATTGATACATAGAAGTCATCTGAGGTGACGATGATACAAAGAACACAATGATACAAGACTGAGAAAGATCCTTGAAGTGATTCTGGATATTATCCCTTATTAAATGTCCACACTTCGGCTAGGCCAAAGTTGTGTGGTCATGTGTTTGGTTCCTCCTCACTAAAGTACAAGGGGGATACACCTTTGGTTGGAACAACTATATCTTGTTGACCAAGCCATTATACACAGAGTTTTGGGTTTTCCCAATTATGGTGCAAATCCGTCCAACATTCTTAAATCCAAGGATACACCACTGGAGGAGGTGTATTCTAAATATGAGACATAAAGAGGAAAATGTGTCATTATCATCCTTGCAATAAATGATTCGGTATTTCAGTTTTCCACTTATCTCCTTGCATGCAAACTTATTTGCAAATGTCAGAAGGAAAAACGTCCAATTGGGGTCATTCTAGCCATCGATCATTGTGTTGGTGAGCATCAAATGGCTTGGACCCCCTACCTCTTTAAATTATTTTTCRCGAACTTCCTAAATTCTCAAGACGAGGGGAAGGAGTTTGATTATAGTTGGATCATGTTATTGTTGGGCATGGCACTCTAGAATCCATCCCCTATCTTTGAAATCGATATRGTGAAATCCCCTTCATTTATCAATATGTGGTTCTTACTGCTCCAACATTTCAAGGAGGCCAAAAAATCGGCTACCCTTTCTAAAACATTCAAGCAGTGGTACACCTAGTTGATCAGTGTGTATGATGAGCAAGTTCCCATCCCACCCTAAATATTCACCATGTATGAATGTCATCTTCATTTTACATGTAACCTCCACAATGTGTTCATATTTCCTCACACATATACAAGGAAATAAAAATTTGTACTTTTGTTATGTATTACGGAACACGATATTATCGCAGGGGTTGAGCATTGGTTGGAAAAAGTCAAACCCCCCTTCTCCAAGCTACAATATTAATTTGAAGTCAAATCAAATAATTCTTTGAACTAGTCCAAGGACGTAGTGGAGGCCGTTAAGACAACAACAGAGGCCAACAATACAAAATCTCCCCACTCCTATGCACACTCTTCGAGTGCAAGTGGGTCTGATGAGGAAAATAACACATCCAAAAAGTAAAAGAAGTTGTCAAACACTCAGATCCCATCCCAGATAACCATTGACTTGTTAGAATGTTGGATGTGCTTGTTTAACCATAAAAAATATAGCAATATTGTCACCCAACCATAGGCACTAATGCCACCCCCGAGCACCTTGACCTTGACAGAGAGAAGAATTTATGGCAGCAAATCAATAGCCAACCAAGGCTAATGCACCAAGAAAAGATAAACAAAACTGATCAGAGAGTCCAACCCAGAAAATCTGAAAATGTAGATTGCAGAACTGTCGGCAACAACTGCTCCCAAGACTTGCGCACAAACTGGCCTTTTGCAGTGCACACAAGTGTACTTCTATAATTATGAGAAGTCTGGATAAAATGAAGACTAGCCACTTGTATTTATACTGTTTCTTCTAGACTACCTGGGCCGACTTCTCATTCTGGGTGTTGATTACTTAGTATATAATATTTCCTTTAGCCGGCTTCTCTTCTAGGGTTATATCCAAATCTTTTCTTGCTTCTGGAATATTCTAATATTGTCAAAGGTCACAAATGGAGGTTAATACTTCCCACAACTACCATAATATCAACACTCCCTCCTAGCTAGGGAGGTATAACAAATAATGGTCTTGAGCACAAACAGACCATTCAACTGGTAGCATCATTATAGCCACACTGGCTAATTAAATCACAAGCACTGTAATTATTGTCCAACTGGATAATCTCCATGACAACTAGTACAATGTCAACTGATAGAGCACAACTGTGTCTATCCATAGTAGTATACAACTACTCAATCCGTGACACATAGTCACAAATAGTGGAACATATCCACCACAGTAGCATACCTCTACTGTCTAGAGACATACAGTCTCCATAGTAATTATATCATCTGATATCAACCTGCAGAGAAACAATGTCATGATATAAACTGAGTCATCTGGGCCATTCTTCCACTCACATCTATAAGCTTTGGAAGAGAATATTCCCTCAGAGAGTAGAACATCAACGATGGGATATCTGGACTATTCTTCTCAAGCATGGAAGAAAAACTATCATGATTTATGAGCCTGGACCATTCACCTATCTGGTCCATTCCTCTGACACTAAACAAAGTGCAACCTAGAGAGAATGAGTCTTCCCTAGGGAATGCATGTCCCTGATAGTTGAACCTTGACCATTCACCTATCTAGGCCATTCCTTTGGCACCAAACAAAGTGAAACCTGGAGAGAATGAATCTTCCCTAGGGAATGACTGTTAGGACCATTTCCTAAGGAAATGATTGTCCTGCACCAACCTCCAAAATGGACCATTCTTCAAAGCTGCTCACAACTATGTGCTTTGAAAGAATGATTGTCCGACGAGGTGGACCAATATTCTTGACCACTAATGAGAGTGACTGTCAAGAAGAAATATTGTCCTAGAACATTCCCCCACACTGGCCACAAGCAGAATCGTTGTCTATGGTACATCAACAATCCATCGAACCATTTTCATTAAAAAAATGACCGTTCGATCTGGACCATTTTCCGAACTGGAAAATGCCTGTTCGTCAGAAATCTCAAACCACTTTCCGAACTGGAAAGGAACTGCCCATCCTGGATCATTTTTCAAAGCTGAAAATGACTGTCCATAAATCAATGATATGTCAGTGCTCCCTCCCAACCTAGAGAGCCATCTCTTCCCTTTCAGCAAAGGGAGTTATTTCCACGATCCCCAATTTGTCTCGTAAGTATGCAAACTTTATTCTGGATAGAGGATTTGTCAAGATATATGTTTTATGCTCATCCATGAGGATATACTGAAGCTTCACTTATCCTTCCTGGACTTTATCTCAAATAAATTAGTATTTGATCTCAATGTGTTTCAATCGTTCATGAAACACTAGGTGTTCTGATAGCCTCATACAACTTTGATTGTCACATTGTATTATGGTCGAATCTAGAACATGATCAAATAATCTAGAAATCATCTTTCTTAGCCATATTGCTTCTATACATGCCTCACATGCTGCGATATATTATGCTTCTGCTATGTTGAGTGCAATAGACTTTTGTTTCCCGCTGCCCCATGATATCATAGTGGAGCCCAAGCTGAAACGCATCCCTAAAGTACTCCTTTTGTCTTCTGCACTTCCTTCCCAATCTGAATCTATGAATCCATGAAGTCATATATCATTGGATGTGGTATATCTTAAACCATAGTTTAGTGTCCCATGAATATATCTTAGAACATGCTTTGCAGCTATCCAATGCTCATGTCTGGGTTCCACCTAGAACTGGATTAATGTGTTTACGATAAAGAGAATGTTTGGTCGAGTATTTACTAAATACATCAATGACCAAATCAATTGTCAATATAGAGACGGGTCTACTGTATCAAAATATGAGTCTCTTACTTTTCTTATATATTTGGCCATAGGAGTGTCCATGGATTTTCAATCCATCATTCCAAACTTCTGAAGAATTTTTACTGCATACTTTCCTTATCCAAGAAATAATTCACCATGCTTCTGCCATACTTCTAGTCCCAAGTAATAATGCATGAGACCAAGATCTTTCATATCGAACTCAGAAGCTAGTTTATTTTTACACTGGATGATGAGAGACTCTTCGCCTGTCAAGAATAGATCATCAACATATAGCAGTAGAATCACAGGTGCGTTGTTCATGACTTTGTAGTAAATATTTGGATCTGCATGAATTTTGGAGAAACCAAATCTCATTAGGTAGCTATCTATTATGGTGTACCAAGCTCTTGGAGCTTGCTTGAGTCCATATAAATCTTTCTTTAGTCTATAAACATGAGTGTCTCTAGAATGTACTTGAAACCCTTGAGGTTGTTCAATGTATACTTCTTCGATTGCTCCATTAAGGAAGGTTGTTTTTACATCCATCTAATGTAAAATCTATCCCATGGAAGAAGCAAGAGACATGATATCTCTAATGGAAGTATATCTGGCAACAAGAGCGAATGTTTTGTCATAGTCTTCTCCCTCCTTCTGGGAGAACCCTCTAGCTACGAACCTTGCTTTATATTTTTCCACGCTTCTGTCTACTACATGTTTGATCTTATAGACCCATTTTGAAGTTACTATTGATTTTTCTAGGTCTAGGCACAATTTCCCATACATCATTTTTCATGATGGACTGGTGTTCTTTTGTCATGGCTTCTTTACATTGTTTCTTCTGAGTTTTCTCTTTAAACGTGGTAGGTTATTTTTCTAGAAGCTTTGTCATACATGTTGCATAGTTGGAGAATCTCTAGGGATTCTTACTTTTTCTGAAGGTCCCACTTGGGGCTTTGAGTTTTTCTGCTTCTTGTAGGGTCTCTTCAAGCCAAGTTGGTCGTTTCTTTCATTTGGGTACAATGTTTGAATCAATGGTCTCACATGGTTGCATTTGATGATCAAGTTGTTTTGTTTCTTCATTTTGAATTTCTGGAAGACATGTGCTTTGTTCAATAGGATCTTCATTCTCTTCTTCTTCTATAGTTTCTTCTATGGATTTCTTGAAAGCCATATTTTCATTGAAGGTTAGGTCTCTACTGACTTCAATCTTATGTTGTTCCAGAATATAGATTCTATAGGCCTTGGATGATTCACTATATCCCATGAATATGCCCTTATTTCCTGAGGGTTCTAATGTATTACTTTTATCCTTGGGAATGTGAAAGTAAACAGGGCATCAAAATATTCTTAAGTGTTCCACATTAGGTTTATTTCCTAAGAAGGATTCTTATGGAGTCATATCCTTCAATATGTTGTGAGGAATTTTGTTCTGAACATGTATTGTTGTCATGGCTGCTTCTCCCCATAGATACATGGATAAACCTTGATCATTTAATAGTGCCTTCACAGTTTCTTCAATAGATCTGTTATTCCTTTCTGCTACACCATTTTGTTGGGGATTATGAGGAACAATTATCACCCTCCTAATCCCTGTCGATTTGCAAAAGGCAACAAATTCCTTGGATGTATATTCTCCTCCATTAATTGTTCTCAAGGTCTTTATTTTCTTGTTTGCAAGGTTCTCTATATCTGCTTTGAATTCTTGAAACTTGCTGAATACTTCATCCTTTGTCTTCAAGAGATATAACCAATTATTTCTCAAGTAATCATCTATGAATATTACATAGTAAAGAGAACCTCCTAGATATTTTACTGGCATCGGACCGCAAACATATGAATGTATTAGATCTAGAATTTCCTTAGATATATTATTGTTTCTTGAGAATGGTTTCTTGACATTCTTACGAAGAGCACATCCTTTGCAAATTCCTTCATGTGTAGACTGTAGCTCTGGCATTCCTTCAACCATATTTTTGAGGAAGGGTAATGCTTGATAGTTTATATGACAATACCTTCTATGACAAAGTTCATTGGGATTGACTTCATCATGTACAAGGGCTTCATCATCTCATTCTAGTAGCCTATATAGTTTTCCTTCGCGGGTTCCAATAACTCTAACATTCTCTATGCTGGAGTCTCTAGGCCAAGATAACACTTTTCCATCTACAAAAGTTATTATGTTTCCTTTGTCTTCTAGGAAATATATGGATACAATATTCTTTTCTAAACTGGGTACATATAATACATTTCTCAAATGAACATTGTCACCTGTTTTCAATTTGACGAAGGCTTGACCAGTTCCTTCGACTAGGTAAGTGTTTTTGTCTCCAAGTTCTACCGTGTACGCTATCTTCTTTTCATTTAGATTGGAAAGTCTAGCTTGATATTTTGTCATATGCGTGGAAGCTCCACTGTCAATTATCCACATTTCATATTCAATATTTCTTGTGAGTGTTGAGTAGTGTAGATGATTTGTGTTTTCATTCATGACTTATGTTGACTGATGACTGATCAAGCTTTGACCCAAAATTTCAACCTTGACATTTTTTCCTTCTGAGAGTGCTAAGAGGTATGCTGGACTAAGGCGCACTTGAATATATTATCTTTGAGTAAGGTGTTCCATCATAAGGTGTTGGATAAGGTTTTTCGGGTTTATGCAACTGCACCTGCTAGTAACCCTAGCCGTAGTGCTTTAGTAACTGCATCTGCTAGTAACCCTAGTCGTAGTGCTTTACTAACTACACCTGCTAGAAACCCTAGCGATAGTTATTCAACGAACTTAGTATCCTTATGGATTAGCTCCCTTCTAGTGGTTAGACTGAATGAAGGAGGTGTGGGCCCATAACCTGTTAGAATGTTGGATGTGCTCGTTTAACCATAGAAAATATAGCAATATTGTCACCAAACCATAGGCACTAATGCCACCCCCGAGCACCTTGACCTTGACAAAGAGAATAATTTTTGACAACAAATCAATAGGCAAACAAGGCTAATGCACCAAGCAAATATAACCAAAATTGATCAGAGAGTCCAACCCAGAAAAGCCAAAAATGTAGATTGTAGAACTGATGATAGAAGCTTCTCCCAAGACTTGCACACAAACTGACCTTCTGCAGTGTGCACAAGTGTACTTTTGTAATCCTGAGAAGTTTGTCTAAAATGAAGACTAGCCTCCTATATTTATATTGCTTCTGCCAAACTGCCTGGGCCGACTTCTCATTCTGAGTGCTAATTACTTAGTATATAATATTTTATTTAGCCGACTTCTCTTCTAGGGTTATATCCAAATACTTTCTTGCTTCTGTATATTCTAATCTTGTCAAAGGTCACAAATGGAGGTTAATACCTCTCACAGCTACCATAATATCAACATGACTCAGGTTCCGACCGTGATCCTTCACCTCCAACATGACCAACCCCAATTGATGAAGAAGTGACCTTGGCCACATATCCATCCAAACCTTTCTCTAGGGAAAGTAAATTTTGTTGTACAACATCCCATAATAAAAAAGAGGAGGGTTCTTCCCCTCATAGATGATAGGTTGAAAAATTTATGAAAGAAATTTGTGCGTAGTTAGCCAAATAACAAGTCTCCCACAACAACATGATCAAGAAGATGAATATTTTGGGCCAACAATTTTCTCTACCCTCTGTACCCGAATCTCCATATTCATCTATTCCAACAATCAAGGTTACAGGAGCTAACTCTTTTCAAGTGATCAGTGTTGATCGACTCACGATCATCCCATTAATCTTGGCCAAAACCGAATTGGACTCTTCACATGTGTTAGAAAAACAAGTGTGCTCGTTTCACCATAGACAATATAGCAATATTGTCACCCAAACATAGGTACAAAGGCCACCCCCAAGCACCTTAACCTTAATAGAAAAAATAATTTCGGAAGCAATCTAATAGCCAACCAAGGTAGCGTACGTTTATCCAAGGCTAGTGCACCCAGCAAGAATAACCAAAGACCAAGCAAAAATTCCAAACCATAACGAAGAAAAAGTCCAAACCAAAACCAAAATTCCAATTGCAGCTGCATTCTCTCTCCAAACTTCCGCACCATTGGTCTTATGAAGTTGTGAGTGTGAGAATGAAAAATGAGCTCTAGTGCCCTTTTATTTATAGTTCTCTAACTCACCTAATTGGGTTGAATTTTCTTCCTAGAGACTAATAACTCAATATTATTTAATCTCTTGAATCAACCAGTCTTCTAGGGTTATTATCCAACGTTTTAGAGTTTCTCTTGCTTCCCAAAATATTCTAGTATCGTCAAAGGTTGCATGTGATGGTTAATACCTCCCGCAACTACCATAATATCAACACTGACTTCTAGCTAAGGAGGTATTAAAGGCAATGGTCTTGAGAACAAACAGACCATTCAACTGGTAGCATCATCATAGCAACACAATTTATCTCATGATCACATAGATCAACTCACAAGCAACATCATCACTATCAATATCATCTAATAGCATCAACTGCATCATCTCTCGAATCCATACTCCATCTGAGTAATCGAGCATGATGTTGAATAAGTCACTCACTCCACAGAGTGACACTAGAACCATTCTTCTAATCCAGACACATGTCCTAGAAGAATAATTGTTCCAACATATGTTGGAAGCCACACCATGGGCTACAAGGACTATTCTTCTAATCCGTAAATACGTCCTAGAAGAATGACTATCCTGGACCATTTTCCATAGGGAGAATGTCTATTCACCAGCAATTTGCCATGACTGGACCATTCTCTTCCTGGAGAATGTCATTCCATCAACATACTGACTATCCATCTAGTTAGAAATCAACTCCAATACTAGTGGTAGTCTCCATGGCACTCAGATAGTATCATATTTATTCTATAATTCCATCTAATAAAGAACAACTATGTCTATCCATCGTAGTATAAAACTACTATCCAGTGGTACATGACCACTCCTAGTAGCACACCGCTAATAACCAGTGACACACAGTCACTACTAGTGGATCACATCTACCATAGTAGCATACAACTATTGTCTAGAGACATACAGTCTCCACAACAATCATATCATCTAATATCAACTTGCATAAAGGATATCATGATACAAACTAATTCATGTGGGACATTCTTCCACACACATCTGTGACATATGGAAGAGAATATGCCCTCAGAAACTAAAACATCAGCCATGGGTCATCTAGACTATTCTTCCCAAGCATAGAAGAATAAATATCTCTGATTTCT
Source organism: Picea mariana (assembly GCA_032191745.1). Lineage (NCBI taxonomy): Eukaryota > Viridiplantae > Streptophyta > Pinopsida > Pinales > Pinaceae > Picea > Picea mariana. The sequence continues at coordinate 47,746 of JASDQU010737668.1, forward strand.
GAGCTTGGACCATTCACCTAACTGGGTCATTCCTCCGACACTAATTATAGTGAAACCTAGAGAGAATGAGTTTTCCCTAGAGAATTCCTGTCCCTAATTGTTGAACCTGGACCATTCACCTAACTGGGCCATTCCTTCGACACCAAACATAGTGCAACCTGGAGAGAATGATTCTTTCCTAGGGAAAGATTATCCAAACCATTTCCTATGGAAATGAATGTCCTTCACCAACCTCCAAAACAGACCATTCCTCGAAACTTCTCACAACAATGAACTTCGAAAGAATGACTACCCAACAAGGAAGACCATTCTACTTTACCACTACTCAAAGTGACTGCCATGAAGAAGTTGTTGGACACACCTACCACACTTAGAGGGGGGGGTGATTGAGTGTGGGGCTCTTTTTCCCAAAACTTCCCTCTTGCACAAAACTCATCAATTAACATTCAACATTTATTCATTACCCATTGTTGTCATTTATAACCAGTTAGATGTAGGAACATATCAGTAACATATATCAACAATATATCATCAACAAGTCATCATTACAATGGACACAAATAACACAAGATGTAGGTACAATTTTCTTTTTATTACGGACTTCAATCCTTGGGGTTTATCGGCAACAACTGAATAGAGTACAACTCTACAAGAGAATAAGATCTATATGCAAGACTCAGCTTACATTCTCAGCACCAACTGAGATGAGGCAACAATCCTCAACAAATATCAATCTGTCAACAGGTACGTGACCTGTCAGTAGTGCATCTTCGTGTGTGTACGCTCCCTGGATCACTACAACCCGCATGTGAATGCGGCTAGTGTATGATGTAACAAGCGTATGCTTCTGAGCAACTAGGGTTTTGCTTCACATGCTCAGTTCCTCTACAACCTGCAATCACTTTCTCTTCTGTCTTCCACTATCCAAACTGACCCACAGCCAGTCACAACACATCCAAGCTCTCCAATAGCTTGCTCATGCTCCACAATAAATCAATATGAATGCTATCTCAATCATGTATAAACAAATAGTATACCATAGCAATCATGTCACTATTGAATCACAAGAGTGCTTCTCACTCCATCAACCAAATCAGACAAACTAAGCCACATCATAGAAGCCATACCAAGAATTCCCTAAGCATTCACAACATATCAAGACAATAATGTAACCATACTAGTGTCTTAGTGATAGATTTGAGGCCATAGAATGCAGATCTGGAACCTACCTCATCATCCAAGAGCTTGGCACCAGCTCAAACACAAATCTCCTTGAGGTTATTCAGTCCACGCTCCCTATACACAGTCAGCCCGCATGTACACTCACCCTATACACAGCCAGCCCACGTGTACACGCACCCTATCCGAGAATTTTTCCCTCAAGATCTCTGACATTGTCGAAACTTTGATGCGTCCATGAGATCCTCCTCTCGCTCTCTTCCTTAGAATAGATATTCAATCATGCTCAAGAGATCCATACCAATAAGATGCTCTCACAAGAATCTCTCCATCAATACTCCAAAAGATATTACCAAGAATCTCTCCATTGATCCACAAGGATTCTCACAAAATGTGCATTTAACAAAAGATCCTAGTTTCTAATTTATACTTTCATCTTCTAGGTCACTTCACTCATTTTTAGGTTACTTAACCCATTTCTAGGTCACTTAACTTGTTTTCCTTATTTTAGGGTTAACCACTTTCCATGAATAGAAAGTTCTCCAATACTTTATCATTTAAATATTCCTTCTTGATTTTGTCACTTCATTTTATCATTTAAATAATCTTTCTTGATTTTGTCATTTTACTTTATCATTTAAATAATGATTTCTTCTTTTCAATCACTTTTACTTCTTTGACCTTTTGGGGCTTCAAGCCATCATATGGGGGTCCTTCAACTTTGTAGAGCCATAACTCTCAAACAGTGGAGAGTTATGTGACATTCCACATACCACCGGAAATGGCATGTCAAGCACTATCCAACTAGGATAGTTTCACCAACAACTTCATTGATCTTCATCTCATTAGTCCACATGCAAGCATGGGTCCTCTAACCATTCTTCTAGGATAACTCAATCCGTAAAGCGTCTTCCCGTGAGGGCTTTCACCATAAGGGGAACACTTTGGAGTTCATCCATTTGTGCACCTTATCAACCATGATAAGACAATAATGATTCATCTTTGCATCAATTCACCACTGCATCATATATGTCAAGTATGCATCATGTATCAATGACAACTCATTGATCCATCTTCATCAATGCATCATAGCAGTGATCCACCTTTATCAATTGGTTTCCACTTGGACATATATCATTCTCATCAAGGGAATCATATCAATGATCCATCTTTATCAATTGGTTTCTACTTGGACATATATCATCCTCATCAAGGGCATCATATCAATCAATTACTTGACATCAATCAAACCAAACCATTTACATCAATGACATATGATCCAACAATCTCCCAAATAATCAAACCATTTGTATCAATGACAAACCATTGGCATCAATGACAACATGATCCAACAATATCCCCCTTTGGCATTGATGGCAATACCAACATTGATGTCAACTCCAATTACCAATTATTGATGTCAACATGTAGACAAGGCATGCTCCTCATCAATAGTCAATGTGACTATCAATCTCTCCCATCAATAGACATCAATCACATCAATGTAATTATCTCTCCCCCTTTAACATCAATGGCAAAGGGCCATTCTCCTCTTAGGGCTGCTCCCCCTGTCTTGTTGCCACTATATAATCTCTCCCCTTTTGAACAAGGGATATCAATCTGATGTAATGCTGAAAATACATTGAACATACTCCCCTTGTGACCATCGCTCCCCCTGGAATTATGCCTATGTTCTCTTTCTTCAAATATAGGTCTCTTTTCTAGGTATGTATCTGATAAATATCTCCTCCTAGAATCATGGGAAGAAGAATGACTCCCCCTAAGGGTATGTCTCCCCCTATCTTCTCTGCAAGATGAACAATATGCTACCATATGACGATCCTTGGACCTGTTCATGCATCAAACTTG
>JASDQU010737668.1:50843-115827 GCA_032191745.1 Picea mariana
CATACATCATGAAACAAAATATATGTCATCAATGAAATAGAGAATCATGAACAATATATCCACCAAGTACAACATGTACCAAAATGTGCCCACCATGCACAACACCCATGTACATCAACCATGTACATCAACAATGTGCCAAAAGATATCATCCATGAAATGTATCCACCATATGCCAACATGTGCATCTACCAATATGCCAACATGTGCATCTACCAACATCCCAAACAATGTCCATATATCAATATGCTAAACAAATACCATCCATGAGTGTACCATCATGCATCATTACTTGCACCAAGCAAGTATATCAACCATGCGTCAATAAGCTAAGACTCCCCAATGATGTACAACATGACTATCAACTTCAACTCACCAACTACATGTCTCAATGTGTAGCCCATCCACATGAAAAATCTATGCACCATGATACCATGTGCTTCCAATAATACATCATAAGATATATCAATGAAACTTCAAAAATTACCAGCCATGTACTCCAACAGATCAGAATCAAACCATACTCATGGGTTAGTGCCATGCACCCAAGATTTATTTTATATCATAACCTTGCATGATCTAACTTAGAACCATGAAAACCTGCAGAAAACAGTGTCAAAACCTGCAATAAACAATGTCAGACTCCGCAATACAGAGTTATACCATCACATCAAACTCCAAACCATGTGCATTGCCTTTTTCCCAAGGCTTTACAACAGACACACGGCTTGTTGCTCAACTGAGCGCGTGTGTACGTGACCTATTCAAGGTCATCACACATGTACACACGATTGTCACCATTGTTACCTACGTGTGCCTTAGTAGATGACACATTTGAACTTCCCTTCAATCTTTCACTCTGATCTGGCTGCTCTGTCTTCTTCACCCACTTCTGTAGATGATCCTTCTCTTCAGAACTTGACCTCTGAGCATCCATCTTTTCAAAGATTTCTCCCTTTCTTACTTCATTCCTTCCTCTATTCATGCTATGTGAAGTCCTCATCATGGACTTTCTTCTTGTGTTCCATCACTCTTGAGATTTGTGGCCAAATCCAATACAGCTGTAGCATCTCATAGAGTTACAGTGAATGGCAATATGTCCTATTTGATCACATCTCCAACACCTTGTGGTGTTATAGAATCTTCCATTATATCTTCTTTCTTAAGATCTACATTCAAAATCTTTGTGACCATATCCATTACATGAATAACAATGCCCATAAAAAATACTTTCATACCTTTTCTTTGGTGTCCCAAAAATGGCTTCTTGATGTCTTCCTTGCTTTGTATTTTTGAAATTTTCTTTGCCTTGTGTATATGGTTTCTTTGCAACATTATCTTGTTTCTTTGATGGACTTAACTCATGCTTCTTTGAGGTGCTTGCTTCAGCATGTGTACCTTCTCCTTTGTATCCAAGACCTGATTTATCACATGATGGTCTTTGACTTTCCAAGATCTCATCCAAGATTCTTGAGCTATTCAAGAATTTGTTTGACTTTTCCACCTTCTTTCTAAGGTCAACAATTTTAGCTTCTAATTTGCAACATGAATCTTCCTTTTCATTTATTTGAATCATCAATATTTCCTCTATTATTTTGGCTTCTTCAATTTTGGTCTTGAGATGGACAATAGTTTCAAAACTTTTTCTAATATCATCTTCTACATTCATATCTTCTTTTCTATCTTTTAGTCACAATTCCTTTTCTTCTAATTGAGTCTTATTTCTCTCTTCTTGTTCCTTGATCATTTCTTTTAACTTCAAGATGTGCCTTAGACTTCTCCTAAGAAAGTGCTTAGTGTTATCCAAAGGATAGTTATAGTGTGTATAAAAATGATGACTCCTATACATATATAAACCCTCTTCAATTTCCTTTTGAAGTTTTAATAGATTTCCTTCTATCTTTTCATGGGATAAATACCATCAAACTTTACACGAACTATATCTACGTCTTCTTCTTCACTTGTAGAAAAAAATTCATCATCATCATCATTGCATTCAAGGGCTTTAGAGTGTTCTTTACCTTCATTTGAAATATCCTCATGATCTTCCTTTTTGCCAATATCAACACATACTTCTTTGCCTTCATTTGAAATGTCTTCAAGATCTTCCTGAACCATTTTCCAAATTGGAAAATGATTGTCCATAAATCAACAACACATCAGTCCTCCCTCCCAACATGGGAGTAATCACTTCCTTTTTCAATAAGGAATTTGTCTCCACGAGCCCCAGATTGTCCCTTAAGTATGCAAACTTTTCATCTTGGACAGAGGCTTTACCAAAATATCTTCTATCTACTCATCTGTGGAGATATACTAGAGAACCACTTCTCCCCTTTGGACTTTATCATGGAGAATATAATGCTTGATATCAATGTGATTTCACTTGTCATGGAACACCGAATTATCTGTAAGCTTCACATAGCTCTGATCATTACAATAGATCACGGTCGAATTCATCAGTTTATTCGACAATCCAGAAACCAACTTATGGAGCCACACTCCTTCTGTACAAGAATCACTGCAATGTACTCTACTTTTTCAATGCTGAGTGCAACATAATTCTATTTTCTTATATCCCATGACATCGTGGCAAATCTCAAACTGAAACCTATCCAAGTAGCACTTCTTATGTCATATGCACTCCCTTCTCAATCTGAATCAATAAATCCATGTAATTGTATATCATAACTTAAACATCCCACAAAACAACTATACGATTGAGTATTCTCCAAATATATTGATGAGCCAATCAATTTTTGATATAGAAATGAGTCTACTAGATTAGAGTCTCTCAACTTATTCATTTCTATCATCGTGGGAGTTTGCTATGGATTTGCAATCCATCATCCCAGACTTATAATTAACCTTTCTGATACACTTTCTCTATCATAAGAAGTTTGTGCCATGCTTCTGTTGTCTATGAGATACTCTGCATCAAGTTTCTTGAATCCATACAAGGTCTTCTTCCATTTTCATACATGGGTATCTTTCTGGTATACCTAAAAAACCTTGAGATTTATCTACAAATGTGTCTTCTTCAATTAATTTTTTTGAGAAGAATAGTCTTTACATTTATCTGATGTAAACTCCAAACCATGGATACTGCAAGAGATATAATAGCTCAGATAGAGGTATGTTTGGTTTACTAGAACAAGTTTTAATCATAGTCTTCTCCCTCCTTCTAGAAGAACCTCTAGTTCCAAATCTCGCAATGCTTCCATTCATAAGTATTTTTCACCATTTATTACATATATTGTTCTTCATCACAACTTCCATTCATTCTAATTGACTACTTCTAGTGGGTTCAAACCATGCTGGTAGTCTTATGATTCTCGATATAATAACTGGTTGTTTTGGATTTTCTTTCTTTCTTGGAATATTCATGTTCTTCCTCATGTTCCTCTTTAAATTTGGGGTCCATGGAGTCTTCTATAGATTCCATGCCCTTCCTTCTTGAAGATTCCAACTTCTTTATTTTCATCATAGGAACATAGATATAGATGGACAACCAAGGATACTTAAGGCTTCTTTTCGAAGAAGACATCTTCTAGAGTCAAACTGAACACATGTTGCTTATCATGGTTGCTACTTTCAATGGGGAACATGGACAGATAATTTATAATCTTCACATATTCTTCAATGGATCATATCATCTAGGATTATATCCCTCCTAATCATGGCTTCATGCATGAATGCATGCTATTCTTTTGGAATTCTGGAATCATCTCCCTCCATATAAGAGAGTCCATGCTTTCATCTACATCCTTATTGCCTTTTGCAAAGTGTCACAAGTCTTATGCTAACGTCCTCTTGATTACTGACTTCTTTATAGTTTGACTCCTTCTGTATCTCTTCAAGTTTGATTCTGATTTCGGCCTATCTTGTAGTTGTTACTTACATAATAGATTCCTCGGGAATTTGTCACCAAAGATTGTCAATGTACTTCATCGTTTTCATGTACATTACTTGACTTGTAGTCATCATAATAGCAACCCTTATCTTGTTATTCTTCCATAGGTATTTTTTCACTGACCATATTATCTTATAAGAAATAGATACACATGATATGTACAAGAACTATGTAAACACAGTATGTACAAGAACTATGTTATAGAAGAATATTGTTACCTTGACTAGAAGAAGAAGTCAACTTCATCCTGCTTAACTTTCTTTGAGGGTTCCTTTTCTTTAGCAACCGTTGTTTTGTGTGTTTCCTTCCTTTTATTTAAATTAGGACAGTGGTTCATGCAGTGACCATATTTTTTATAGTGGAAGTATTGTATTTTTGACATATCCTTTTCTTGATTTGGTTTCTTCCTTAATCCAAACTTCCTCTTATTCCTTAAATTCTTGAACTTTGTTGTGAAGGCTTGAACATCATATTTCTTTTGGGATTTCTATTTTTAGATAATCCTTTATTCTTCTTGTGCACAACAAGTCCAAAGTTCTTCAAATGTGGGATACTCCTTTCTTGTGTTCATGCTTGCGGCAAATGCATCCCATGTCTTAGGAATGCCATTGAGTACTATATTTACTAGTTCATTTTCTGAAATCATGTCTTCAATAGCTTGTAGTTGATCTCTTAACTGAGATATTCTTACAAAGTATGATGTTATGTTGTCATCATCATTCATTTTCATGTCACATAGCTCATTCTTCAGACTCATCACTTGTCCAATGTTTCTGATTGAGAATATGTTAGTTTGGGCATAATACATCTTCTTAGATGAGTCAAGATGAGATATGTAGGGTATCAAGTGGTATTTTACATATTCCACTATGATACTCATAACATTGATGTCATTGTCCTTGATCTTCTCCATAACTGCAACGTTTTGAGGTTCCTTCTCTTTTCATGCTTCAAACCGTGGTTCCATGATCTTTCCTTTCATGATATCCAACACTTTATTCTTGGAAAGGGTGAAGTCAATCCTTGTTTTCCATGCTATGAAGTTAGAATCCCATTCTAACTTGTTTTCTGACTTCATAGAGTGAGTCATGACTTCTTCGACTTGGTCAACCTTTGACTTTGACTTGGTCAAGCTTTGAATTTGACCAAAAACTCAAACTTGATGCCTTGGCTTGCTGAGAGTACCAGGAGGTGTGCTAGGTTAGGGAATACTAGAATATCCATGAATTAGTTCAAGCTCTTCACTTAAGGTGCCTCAACAAGAGGGTTAGGGTTTTGTTGTTGTAGTAAAACTTTGACTGCAACTACAACTACAATTGAGAAAATCCTCCCAGTATATATTCTAGCAATTAGATTGTCCGAAGATAGTGTGGGCCCATAACCTGTTAGAAAAATAGGTGTGCTCATTTCACCATAGACAATATAGAAATATTTTCACCCAACAATAGGCACAAAGGCCACACCCAAGCACTTTAACCTTGACAGACAGAAGAATTCTAGAAGAAATCCAATAGCCAAACAAGGTAGCGTACCTTTCTCCAAGGCTAGAGGACCAAGCAAGAATAACCAAAGAGCAAGTAGAAAGTCCAAACCATAACCAAGAGAAAGTCCAAACCAAAACCAGAATGCCAATTGCAGTAGTTGTAGTTGCATTCTCTCTCCAAACTTGCGCATCACTGGTTCTATGCAGTTGTGAGTGTGAGAATGACAAATGAGCTCTAGCGCCCTTTTATTTATAGTGCTCTACCTCACCTAACTAGACCAACTTCTCTTCCTATAGACTAATAACTCAATATTAATTAATATCTTGAACTGACTTGTCTTCTAGTCTTATTATCCAATGTTTTAGGGTTTATATTGCTTCCTAAAATATTCTAGTCTCGTCAAAGGTTACACGTGAAGCTTAATAACTCCTGCAACTACCATAATATCAACAACATGTGCCTACACCAGACATCCAAAATTTTATCACTTCCATGTTTCATGAGCGCAGAGCGCACCAACAATCCATCTACCAGGAGCACACCCAGTTATGCCTCAACTATGAATAAGAGAGTTTTAGTCATGATGCCACACGATCCCACTTACAATGAGAATATTTCACGCGTCAAGATCTAGAAGAGACCCGAAATACTTTACAGGATATACACATGGCTAAAGTGGTCACCCATGCAGAAACCAAGAGCCAATATACATATTTTCTCTGTGACCACACCGAGCTAATCACTGATCTCGATGAGGCCTACTCCCAAGTCTCACCGTTGGCACTAGTGACACTAGATGTTCCATATCTAAAGAAAATGAAATTAGTCCCCGTGCACATTCCAGATTTGCAACCATAGAATCATGAACTACATGACTGACTGCAACATCTAACTCTGTAAGGAACTTCCCTCCAACAACAAATTTTTCAGGCGATCAACACCATTCAAGAAATTCGAGACCATGCCCAAGGCTTCATCACGTTGGTCACTCAAAACTTCAAATTATGGGATTATATACAGAGCCCTCTAGAGCTCACGACTCTCAATGATCGTACTCATGCAATAGACCCCAAGGTTGCACAACAAAAATGAGATGTGGGTTTACCACCCCTAAAGAGTGTGCCACTGCAATGCATGTCGTTGCCACACAAACAAAGGAAATCACTTCAGCTAGGGCTTAGCAACATAATATGTGAGAGTTGATCACTTCGTTGCACAACAAGGCTATGGACTAGCATACTCATCTCTCAAACATACAATTTGTTTCTGACCCCCTCGTCGAACAAATCAACATCACAAATTTAACAAATGCTCATGCCAAAACCATCGACATTGAGGCATCTATTCAACTTTCCACTTCTCTCCAAGCCCAACTCAACGACGAATGCTAGTATAAGGAATTTGTGGCAGAATTCATAAGTATTGTATCATGCATAGAGCTAGTCATTCCTTAAAGAATCTAGCTCGAGGACGATCCAGATAATAGTGGTGGGGGCCTGTTGGCACCTAAATTGTTTGGTTAAGTTGTGCGCGTGCACACAAACAAAGTTGTGTGTGCTCATTCCATAGTTTTGTGCGTGCCTAAGGAAATGCACGAGGAATGACATAGAGTGTGCACCAGACCAAGTTGTTCCAGTTGTGTTACAAGATTAAAGGCTACCAAGTGCACATTGCTTCAATTGTTTTCAAGTGTGTCACTGAAAAACAAGAATATGCCCATTGAAATCAAGAAAGGAATCATCAGGAAATATCCCCAGATGATTACTGCCAGCAACGTACAAAGACGTGGGACGGTTAGTGAATGAGATGGCAAGGCAATTAATATTTCCCTTGATGTAGGAAGTCTACATGGAGCACTGGAAGACACCAAAAGTGTGGGAGGAAGTTTTACTAGACAAACAAGTGGAGCAGAGCATAAAGAGATAGTGCTCCCTAGCATAGAAAGCTATAAAAGGAAGTTGTAACATCAGAAATAGAGATAGCTAGTTAGAAAGTGTTTTTAGTTGGCTTATCTATAAGTATCGATTTCACTCTAAGCCTATTTTATTGTTGTAATGCTTTGAACGTAGTTATGATTCTATTCTATGTCTGAATTTTGAGCATAGGCGCATTGTGGAGCATGTTGTAATTATAAGGTTTTATATAGAAAAGATATGAAGTTCTATGGATTTCATATGTGTATGTCATTCACAATGTATATCTTCGATATGTTGGAATGTTTCCACTAATAAATATATGACAGTTCTGATACATTTTGTGTCTAGTATGTATGAGTTGAATATGTGTGTGTATTGTTTTACTTCCTAGTCCTGAGAGTTTATCAGACCTGAGTTACATGGATTCCAATTGTAGTGATGTTTCGAATATTTAAACCTTCATCACTGTCACAAGTCCTTATGGTCTCTGTGATCCCCTTTGCATCTCAAGTGAGACCTTTTGTCTGTGCTTTGGGGGTTTTGTTGGATAGTTCTAGACGAACCTTGGGTCTAAAACTCCCTAGCGTTAAGAAGGACGAGATGCATGCAAGGGTGGACAAAAAATGCTCAGCAATACAACCTATGCAACCTGAATCTACCTAGAAGCACCATGACACCTCCACATCAACCTTCCATTCCATGTCACAAATACATGTTCACCTCACCGATATGGTCCACATCATATTTTCATCATTTTCAAAAATATCTATTTTTGGAAAATTTTGAAGCCACCATTGATTTTCCAAGATCAACCTCTACAACTCATCCACTATATCATCCATTCATTCCTCTACCAAATTAAACCTCGTGACCTCTCAATTCACTGTCATTGATGATTTTTTCCCAATTTCATCATTTATTTTTTGAATTGATTACATAAGCCAAATTTTGTAACCATGAATTAGAAATTCATGCTTCCATATTTTCAAATGAATTATTTATCCCACTATCTAGGAAACTCGAGACCCATAATTTTCTCAATTATAAACACTACACAAATATCCACGGACATTTTATCGAAAACATGAACTTTAACCTACAATTTTCTTCCTTTGCAAGTTGGTTCCTATCCCATATAGCCCCAGAGTCAGAACCTCATTATGATACCACTTTATAATGTACCCAACAATCCTTGTACAATGTTGGTACAATGGGGTACTTCAAAATTTCCTTCCCACTCACTCAATATTGTTTCCTGATACATTTCTATCATATGTCCATCCCTCTAGCTAGGCTAAATCAACATTTTATATCTCTAATATCATAATGTTTCCCACTATTATGTTATGAATTTAATTAATGCATGCAACCTAATCGCGTAGTCTTATGCATAAAAAAAAAACAACATACATTTCATATCATAAGAAACATTAATTCAACATTTACATAGATAAACCATAAATACTTAAGCTCTAGGAATAATTTACCAACTGGTTGCAGACGAAGGATGTTCCACCCAACCATAAGCTCATTCTTCCCTATAATATTTCTCTAGCAATTCCAACCCCAAGTCGAGGCTATGATTCCACATTGATGAAACACCTATGGTTGGATATAATCCTCTCCAATAGCCCAATTCACCATCTATCATAGACTATTAACTTTTACATATATCCCAATTCCACCAACTCTCTTTCCCCTTCAGCCTGCACAACCAAAGGAATGGGATCCCCTTATCTGTTATACAGTCCCTCAAGCCATTTCACTTTCTTACAGGGCTCTAGTACAGAACAACTAATAAATTTCACTATTGGGGACTCCAAGGAGTCTTAGTTGTAATTGATTTTTCTCAATGGCATCCATTTCCCTAGCACATAGCCACAATTTCGTTCATGGTTCATGGAAATTAATTCTCGTGATTTCAATACAACATACATGCATTCATTCAACCCACACATATTCTTTAAGACCACATCTAGACATAATGATGGATCATACCCCCCTCAAGGAAGAATGACAAAAAAATCCCCTTTCATAACCAAAATACAAGGATTATATTTGCATGAATGGGAGATGCCACATGTCTTTACAAGAATCCCATGTATCTCCCTTGGAAACTCATCCCAATGTTGATATGACAGGATAACATAAGGTATAATACTTAGACTCGAGAATAAAATAACATTATTTCTCTTTTGGCCCCATTTGATCCCCCTCAGCCCCATTTCCTTCCTCTCTTGTGGAATCATAGCCCCCGTGTATTTCATCATTCTTTGTCTACAACCTATGATGTATTTTATTATTATTCAATGTACATTTACATATTACATTGTTTGTCACTCAACTTTTGATCATGTATACATTTACTTTTCTATTCTACGGATCCAATTAGTGGTATTAGACACCTCCCTTGAGTCCTGTGATTTTCTTAAATTTTGGGTATGGGGATTTTGTAATAATTCATTATCACTTGCAAGGAGATCATAGAGATATAAAACCTAAAGAATGACAATACTCATAGGAATTTGCAAGAAATAAATAAAGAAGAGAATATTACCTCTTTAAGTACATAAGAATTACTTGATTATTATTAACCCACAATGTGATTATATATAAGAAATTTGAATCCTAAAAGCATAAATTCAAATTACATAATGCATGGTGCATGAGAACCTAGTTAGACTTAACTCAAAGGTTAAAGTACCCTGAATTATCCATGAAATCTCTCAATAGTGAGTTAAATACCCTAGGATGTCAAGTGGTGACTCAGTTACCCAAAAATATGGATCTAATCCATGAATATATCATAGAAAATAGAAACAAACTAAAAATAGTAAAGTGAAGCGCCTTCTTTCCTTGAATCTAGGGATAAGGTTCCTTGAATCACACATTGAACTCAAGCATAGAATATAGAATCCCAAAATAGAAATTATGATGCTAAAATCAAGGAAGAAGATGAGAAGAGCACCTCCACTGACTAAAAATAACAAATTCTCTAGGGATGGAGTGCTACCATGGCTCACTTGGTGAAAATTAATCAAATTGTGACCAATGAAATCATGAAACCAAGATCTATAATACCTAGGTGAGAGATTAAGGCTAAGGAGATGGAAAATATGAACAAAAATAAAATAATAATATTACAAAAAATATGATTAATTTATTAAATTAAAAGACTAACTTGATAAATTTATGTTATTTGAGTCATTGTTACTTCAATCCTCTATCCTCCTATGTGATTTCAAGCAAACTTCTTGTTGATACTTTTGTAGTTGTGCATATAGACATTAAAAACATATTTACAATAAAAATATTCATTAACAAAATATTTATGGAAATTGAATGTGGGATAATGAAAAAGACAAATTTGAAATATGATTTGACTTTATTTCTATGAATAAATCATTATGATTTGTAATTAATGTAAATAAATAAATAAAATAAAAAAACATGTAATGCAAAATTAAGGTTACACCACTAACTTAAACTATATTATCTTCCACATTCTTCATTTCATTGAATGAGGAATTCTTTATATGGAAATACTTGTCCATCAACATCAAGATTGACTAGTTTGGAAGATGATATGATTCTAGATGTTACATTGAATGAATTTCAAGTCATGGCCACTTTCTAATTGTGCCTTTGACGAATGTGACACATAATCCTAACAAAGATCAAGACATCGCTAATTCATCAAACCCCATAGAAGACACAAATAATGTTGGCAACCATGTACAAAATGAGGAACCGAGTCAAAAGTAAAATAGAAATAACTGGAATCAAAGGAATTTTATAACAAGTGTAGCAAGTACACATTCTATTAGTTGTTGCTCAAATAATTGCCTTTCAAATGTTATCGTTGAAGCCATGCAAAGGTTACAAAATAAATACAAGAAAACAAAATGAATATATATGTTCATGTATCAATACAAGAACAGAAGAAGAGAGACAAACTTAGTACTATATGACAAAATTAAAGTTTGTAGATAGGGATTTAAAAATTTTGTGTCCATTAAGATGTGATTAGAAAAGTTATTGAGATAAAAAATAGATGGGTCATTTAAGTATGATCATAGAAGAGGATGTGCTACTTCCTACTGAAATTTTTTTGTGTTGCAATGGATACAGATGGAGAGTATTTACTGAATAAGTATATTATTCACCTCTTTGATAATTTCTTAGGGAAAGAAGTGTACATCGTGTATAAGGAAGCAAATTTAAGCTATCATTATAGAAATTTTGAGTTAAAAAATGGTTCTGAAAAAATTTGATATGAATTTCAATTTTGAAATAACCAATAGTATTCAAGATGATGATGTCAACCGTAAGGGTAAATAGTTTTGGAGAGAGAGAAAGAAAAATATTTTTTTAATTCTATTTTCAATGTATCTCTTTATAGTTTTACTCAAACTACAAGTATAGTCACTCATTGGAAAACCCACAATGCATACACCAAGGTGGTCATCTATGAAAAACTCGGTGAAGCCCAATAAACTTCGTTCATGGATAAATATTCTCAGGGCACCAAAATAAAGGGAAAATTTCCCTCGTTGATGGACAAATTCCGGTGAGCACCGATTGGAAAATGGATAAAGGTGCTTATGTAGAGGTAAATCAAATCACCGACTTCGAAGACAAATTTTTGGTGTCTAAGAAGAGACATTCAAATTTTCTTTAATTCACTCTTAGACTAGACACTCGATATGGATCGCAATGGAGCTTTAAGAATTATTATATTCAAGGAAGACACCCAAAATCCTATGGACAATGCACAATTAATCAACTCTCCAAGCAGGGCACACAATGGTTTCAAAGGAAATTTCTACAACCAAATGCCCAAACTATTCAAGCACAACTTTCTTCTCAAATGAGATATTATGTCTACTTCTTTATAAATTAATATTTTCCATCAACATTTTACAATTAATATGCTTGTTGTCACAATTAAACCCATTCATGTAAAAGGCACCGCACTAAATCATGAGTAAGGGGAATAACATAGCAATAAAAATGGTATGCATGGAAAATGCAAGGCATGTGACTGTATTAATTATCTGCTTTCTAAGCTATGAAATCACACACATGGCACGCCCAACACTACAACATTTACATATAGAAGACAAGATGGATGATCGAATTGATTCCTTGATTTCCAGAAAGATGGAAACTGATGCAGGAGCATCGTTAGCAAGCACGCAGAGCAAGACCACTCAACGCTTGGGAATATTTTCAGAATATTAATGCTAGCAGTTACGGCAAATTTTCAAGCACGCTTGAATCCAGCACTGGAAAAATCTTTGGAGGCACGCTTGAACTCATCGCCAGAAAAATCTTTGGAGGCATGCTTGAACAATTACGAGCGAAGTGGGAGTTTACACTCCGACTCTAGAATGTGACTGGTCCAAGATAGTAGTAGGTTAGGTTTTGGAGTAAACAAGTAGTTGGGGGGAACCCTAAGAACCCTCAGAGATAAATAGAGGTTTTGTATGCCCAAATGGGGCTAGCTACAAGTTAGTAGGAGATTTCTAAGTTTTCAATTGTTGTTTTGATTTCAGTTGTAGCCATTTTCACTTATGAATATAACAGAGGAAAATTGACCCAATGCATGGTGTGGACATTGTTTACAATTCCCTTTTATTGTGTTTTCATGAATGAATGAATGAATTTCATTTTGAGTATATGGAACTATGAATGTTAGGATAAGTTTCAATTGTTTCTCTTATATCAAGTGGTGCAAGGTATGCACATAGAACGCAAGGAGTGCATTGATGGGATCTATTTCAGTTTCGAAGCTCAGAAGAGATAGTATGAAACTTTCCCTTTACAAGAAGTGCAAAGTGACTGCTGCAAGGTGTGCACAGTCGTCCGCAGGAACTCGAACCTGCACAAGAATATGTTGCAAAGTGTGCACAGAGAAAGAGGAGAATGCCAAGAGGGCGAGAGGAATTTCTCTTCAAGAAATACTTCGTATATGAGTTATCGAAATCCATGAAATGCAAGAAGTGTGCGGGAAGTCAAAGTCTTCACAAGACCAAGCTCAAGAGGAATAACACTTTTCATAAGTGTTAACGAGATCCAAGAATTGGACTCGTCAGAGGAGAAAAGGTTCAAAACCTTTGAACACTTAGAAAATATTCTAAGTCAGGAAGATAAGAAGCACAGGAGGAGGAGCGACATTGGGCATTGGATCATAGCACAAGGATCAACAACCCTATGATTCAATACAAGGTACACAAAATTCAACACTTTGTATAAACATAAGGGAGAACCCACCAAGATTTGAGACTTGAAACTTCCGAAGTCTGGAGTTCCATATTTCCGAATTGAAATCTCAAATGTTCGATCATCTGAAGAAAACTGAGCCTTCAGATCATCCAGAGTGAATGTCTGGCATCAGATCGATCTAGTGAATTTGAGTTATCAGATGTTGTGATTTCGAGAGGAAATAAGTTTGAAACTTGATATCCCTAAAGCGCGAAGATCTGGAGAGCCGAAGAAAATCTGGACCATTAGATCCATAGGGGTACGTGTTAGTGGGTCATTAGATCTAGATGAAGGCAAAGGTGAGGTGTTGAAACACCCGAAGCTTGAAGAGCTGAAGAGCCGAGAGCCATCGATCTGTCAGTGGGCACTTGTCAGCAGATCGCGAGCTCCAAGAACCTTGTCATGGGATTTTCAATTTGAGAACTGAGATTTCTGAATCCTAAAGACCCGAAGATCCGAAATGAAGCCCAGACGTCGAATTGCTTGAAGTAAATCTGAGCCATCGGAGTTCAGAAGGGACGTGGAGAAGTTATGACAACTCCAGGTAAAGTCCTGAAGCGATCTGTAGCCGTCAGATTCAAGGGAGACGTGGCATAAGGTTGTGTACTCTGGGTAAAGACCCAAAGTAATCCTCAGTCGTTGATCTAGGGGGACACGCATCACTGGATCACAGCCTTCAGATAGAATCCATTCGGAGGAGGGTGAAGTTTGATATTTCAAATCTATGAATTTTGAAACCCAAAGAAGATCTTGACCATCGTTTGAGAGGAGGGTCACAGGACCGTTGATCTGAGTTGAAAGGTCAAGAACCCGAAGTGAAGGTAGGACTGTTGATCGTGAGGACAGGTGTCTGTCGATCACCCACTATGGTAGATTGTAGTATGGAAGGAGGCGAGGTTTAAGATTTCAAAACCCCAAAGTCTGGAATAGTGAAGAGATCTCGACCGTTGATCGAGAAGGGGAAGATCTAGTCCGTAGATTCAAAAAGCATCGATCTAAACCGTCAGCTCAAATAGTATCATCAATATCGTGAGACCAATGATCCTGTAGCATTGAGGGGACAAGAGTTGCATGGACTCTAAAATATTGAGGGCGTGTTGCAATCCAAACCGTGGTTTCTCCTAGAGGACACGTGAAGGCTCAGGGAGAATTGTGGGCTGAAAATAAGTTTGATCCCAAACTTCTTGTGGCCATGCCCACAATATTGTGGTCACGCGAGGTCATCACCCAAGGTCACATTCGAGGAGCAGCCAAGAGAAAAGGCGTTAATGCTCGATACTATGATATTTTCGTAGAGCACGAAAATGAAGGTCGTGGGTGCTGAGAAGCCTGCACAGGGAGCCGAGGGGACATGTGCTTAACACAGAACGAGACCAATAAGGTTTCAGAGAGTCACCCGACTCCAAAATCGAATATCCTGACCAGGAGGTCGCGCAACCTTTAGGAGAGAAGAGCCTCTACACCAAGTGGTATCAGAGTAGAAGTTTTTCTTGCAGACAGCAGGCAAAGGAGAGGAGACAAAAATAACTCGAAGTTGTACTATGTGTGTGACAGAGAGTCAACACAATTCCACCAAGGAGATGAGTGAAACCACCTTTAGCCAATCGAGTTGTGTAAAGGGATATGCTAGAACTTCATGCAATATTAGAGGCGATGGAAGCAGCATAGAGACAAGCACCTGATGCTAGAGATGTCAACGATGCATAGAGCAAGGAAGTTGTGGGAGATAATGTTGTCGAAGAATATGCAGGTGAGGATGTTGTTGAAGAACGCTTGTTGAGAGAAGTTTCCATATTGGGAGGCAGAACCAATATAGAAGTCCCAATGTATGAAGTCAATTTAGATGCTAAAGAGATGTTGCATTGGATAAGATCCATGGACAAACATTTTGACTATGAAGAGGTCAATGAAGAGAAGAGAGTGAAACAGGTTGTCACCGGGCTAAAAGGACATGCAACATTGTGGTGGGATGAACTACAGAATGAGAGGAGAAGCAAAGGAAAACAGAAGATAAATAATTGGGACATAATGCTAGCCAATCTGAAAGCTAATTTCATGCCCAAATATTATCAAATCAATCTGTTCAGGAAGATGCAAAACCTAAGACAGAAGGGGATGACAGTTAAGGAGTACACAGAGGATTTCTACAGGCTAAACATCAGAACTAGACAAAGGGAGAGAGATGAGGAAAAAGTTTCCAGATATATAAATGACCTGAGATATGAAATCCAGGATGAGCTCAGCATGATGTTAGTAAAGACAGTGGAGGATGCTTATTAGTTTTCACTGAAGGCAGAGGATAAGTTGACTAGAAAACAAAGCCAACGAGAAAGAGGTAAAGTCCCAGACCCAAAAAAAATCAAGGGAGTTACCCATGACAGAGCACATAAGTCAAAGAATGAGATTGAGAAACCACACAGTCACTCGGAAAGAGGAGGAATTTGTCGAGGAAGACAGGGTGGTGGAAGAAGTTATTCTAGAGGAAGAGGAAGAAGAGGAGGAGGAGAAGTAAGATGTTATGCCTATGGAAAGATAGGGCACATGTCTTGGGAATGTCCCAAGAAAAATAAATAAGGTGGAGGTGAATTTCACATTTCAGAAGCACAGAGAGGGAATGTTGAAGTAGAAGGAGCAAAGGATGGAAGATCCCTGACGATGAGGAAGATTCTCTTAAAACCAGAAGCAAAAGTCGAAAATCTAGTGCACAAGAACAGTCTCTTCAGAACATCTTGCAAGACTAAAGACAAATTATGCAAGGTGATAATCGACAATGGGAGCACTGATAACTTAGTATCCACAGAGATGGTGGGGAAATTGGAGCTGGAGACAACTGCACATCTGAAGCCATACACATTCTCATGGTTGTAGAAAGGACACTAGGTAATGGTTACTAAACAATGTTTGGTTGAATTTAAGATAGGAGGATACAAAGATGAAATTCTATGTGATGTAATTCCCATGGATGTATGCCATATTTCATTGGCAAGACCATGGTAGTTTGATAGGAATGTCATTCATGATGGGAGGAAGAATACATACACCTTAGAGAAGAATGGTAGAACACACATGTTGTTGCCAATAGAAGAGAAGAAAGTAAGCACAAGCATACTTCTCATGAGCGAGAAGGAACTCCTGAAAGAAGTCAAGATGGAATAAGAGATGCAGTTCGTTGTGGTGAGGAAACCTAGAGTTATTCTTACAAGTACTTCAATGGATGATTTTCCTGAAGAAGTTCAAGAATTGTTGGATAATTTTGCTGACATAGTGGTGGATGAGTTGCCTAACTTGTTGCCACCCATCATAAGTATCAGTCAGCATATTGACTTGATACCAGGAGAAATTCTGCCAAACAAAGTAGCATATAGATTGACACCTCGAGAGAATGAGGAAGTGAAGAACCAAGTGTAGAAATTGTTAGACAAGGGTTTGGTCAGAGAGATCTTGAGTCCATGTGCAGTACCAACTGTGTTGAGTCCAAATAAGGATGGAGGATGGAGAATGTGTATAGAATCAAGAGCCATTAACAAGATCACCATCAGGTATAGATTTCCTTTGCCAAGAATGGATGATTTAATGGACTGTTTAAGTGGACCAAATTTATTTTCTAAAATAGATTTGAAAAGTGGATATCACCAGATTAGAATGAGAGAAGGTGATGAGTGGAAAATAGCCTTTAAAACAAATGAGGGTTTGTATGAGTGGCTTGTTATTCCATTTGGCTTAACAAATTCCCCGAGTACTTTTAAGAGGTTGATGAATGAAATACTGAAAGATTTCATTGGCAAGTTTGTGGTTGTATATTTGGATGATATACTAATCTTTAGCAGGACTAAAGAGGATCATTTGAGACACCTGACACTAGTGATGAGGAGGCTATAACAAGAAAAGTTGTTGATAAATCTAAAGAAGTCCTCTTTTATGAAGACAAAGCTCATTTAATTGGGTTTTGTGATCTCTTCAAATGAACTAAAGATGGATCCAGAGAAGGTGAAAGCAATCAAAGAATGGTCATCACCAAGGAGTATGTTTGAGGTAAGGAGCTTCCATGGATTAGCCAGTTTCTATAGGAAGTTCATTAGAGACTTCAGTGGGATTTGTGCACCAATGATGGATACAGTGAAGAAGAAGCACAAGTCTTTTAAATGGAGAGAGGAGGCTGAGAGGAGCTTCAATATACTGAAGGAGAAAATAATAGAATGACCAATTCTGGTCTTGCCAAATTTTGAAAAGACATTTCAAGTGAGATGTGATGCAAGTGGAGCTGCAATTGGAGCAGTTTTAACTCATGATAATAGACTTGTTTCCTATTTCAGTGAGAAGCTGAATGATACCAAGAGAAAATAATCCATGTATGATAAGCATTTGTATTCCATAATTCAAGCCTTGAAGAAATGTAGACATTACCTTGTCCCACAGGAATTTGTCTTGTATATCTATAACCAGGCTTTACAATTCATAACAAAACATGAAAAATTGAATCAGAGGCATGCAAAATGGGTTGAGTTTATGTAGAATTTAACTTTTGTCATAAAACATATTGTCTGGAATTCCAACAAGGTTCATGATGCATTAAGCAGGAGATGTTTGATTCTACAGGAATTTCAAGTGAAGACCTTGGGGTTTGAACACCTTAAGGATATGTATTGTGATGATACAGATTTCAAGGAAGCATATGAAGCATGTGAAAACCATGTGCTGAGAGACAGAAGCTAGTGGACAGAGTACATGATTCAAGAGGGATTGTTGTTCAAGGGAAATCAGTTGTGCATACCAAAATGCTCAATGAGGGATAACCTTTTGAAGGAAAAGCATAGTGGAGGATTGGTTGGACATTTTGGCCATGATAAAACGTTTGCATAGCTGAGAAGTTCATACTATTGGCCAGGTATGAGAATAAAAGTGATAAATTTTTTGAACAGAGGTAGAATATGCCAGCATGCAAAAGGAAAAAGACAGAACATTGGATTGCATCAACCATTGCCAATACCGGAGAGGCATTGGGATGCAATAAGCATGGATTTTGTGTTGGGACTTCCAATAATGCAAAGAGGATTTGATTCCATATTTGTGGTGGTGGATAGATTTTTAAATATGGCACACTTTATCCCCTGCCAAAAGACTAGTGATGCAACACATGTTGCAAACCTGTTTTTCAAGGAAGTTGTGAGACTTCACGACCTACCCAGAAGCATTGTCTCGAACAGAGACACAAAGTTTGTTGGTCATTTTTGGAGAACACTGTGGAAGAAGTTGGGGACAGATTTTTCCTTCATCTCAACTTATCACCCTTAGACGGATGGACAGACTGAGGTGGTAAACAGAAGTTTGGGAAACTTATTGAGGAGTCTGGTCACTGAGCATCATAATCAGTGGGATTAGATTTTTCCACAAGAAGAATTTGCATACAATGAATCACCAAACAGGAGCACTGGAAAGAGCCCATTCCAAATATTGTATGGAATGCAACCTAGGGGAGTATCTGAGTTGAGAGACTTGGAATAGAGTGAGAATAGGAGCACTGGAGCAGAATATTTTACTGCAGAAATGTAGAAGCTCCATAGCAAGATCAGAGAACAATTGCAGAGTTCTAACCAGGAGTACAAGTGCAGAGTTGATCAACATCATAGATAACTTCAATTTGAAGTAGGATATCAAGTTCTAACACATCTCAGGAAAGAAAGGTTCCCTAGTGTTAGCGACCAAAATGCAATGGTATTTTTTAGAGTGTTTTCAACATATTTATGTTGAAATTATCAAAGCCCTTTGAGTGTTTGCAACTATCTTGACCTCTAAATTTCCCATCAAGTCTTGATATCTTTAATGAGTCATTTTTCCTAGAAATACTTTGGCTATTCCTTCTTAACCTACATTCCAAACACAATAATTATTATCTTTTTTCTAAAATCCTAGTTTTTTCCTTTTAGATTTGCAATTGTAATTTTTACCAAATAAAAAAAAGGGTGTGTGTTCTTCTAATCCTATGCTAATACCATATATCAATTGCATATGCTTAAGTCTACATGTTTCTTGGGTTTTATGACTTTATTCAAAATTTGGAAGAGCACACAAGCCCAATTCACAAGTCAACACACAAAGCCAATCCACGAGTCGAGCAATGAGCCAAACCATGAGTCAAGCCACAGATCACTAAAGCGCAAGTGCCAAACTCCATACTCCTCTTGCCTCGTCGATTATATGTCATGGGCATGGGAGTATATCAAGTTGATAAACTTCTAAATCCCAATACGTGTAACATTCTACTCAGCAAATAAACAAAACACAGAGACAAGTGCCAGATAGATGATACAGGTGCCAGCTTTGCAAATATCAAGGGTCTCGTTTCACCAACATGCCAAGAAGACAAATTATTTGTTGTTGTTGAGTGATTGCAGGTGTCGAGTCGTTGTCAGCTACCAGGTTCAGGAATTTATGTTCGATGTTTACCATTATACAACAAGTGCCAGGATTTTTGCAAATAGTCAATGGATTAGCTGCTCGAGGAGTTCATTATTTACACCATCCTGGGGACACTCTTCAAGATGTTGGATTTTTGCTTCTTCTAGAATAGGGCTGAACCATATATTAATAATTTGCAGTCTCAGCAACAACAACAACTTCAATGACTTGGCAAAGGTGGAGGCCTACTTCCATCTTGGATTTATCCTTATCCTTATTTCCCATATGTTGGTTATGATGGATCACAGGGACATGATATTTATCGATCATGAGTAGCTCAAGAACATGAATTTCCAAGATTTATACAAGTCACAGTTTTCACTAGAAAGGGGCCTACCTGCATTTCTAGAAATGTTTGGATTGCCTTTCTTACTCATATCTTTAACCTGATTTATTGCTCTTGATGTTTGGTACTCTTATTACTTAGGTACTGATCATTTCATGCTTATGAAGCCTACAGGAAATATTAATTGTGTGCAGTATACCCAGGAGAGGGGACTGTATGTATAGTGTCGATTAAAACTGTGGTTCTAGTTGTCCCTGCTAGCTCAAACATCAGAAGTCTTATGAAGGTGCGGGTTATGAAATTTTTTAGGCTATACAGTGGCAAGATATATGTGAAACATCATTACAATCCCTCACACTTTTTTTCCATTTTTGAAGTTACATGAAGGTTGACTATCAGAGTCTTTTTGCTCAAAGTTTGTGACTATATATGGACTGGTTGTCTCAGGGAGTTCATTATTTTTCCTTACCTTCAAATGGATGAACCCAAGTTTTTCTTATTGGCATATGTTGAAATGGAGCAAGGTTGGTAGCATTCAGAAAACTTTGGGGCATTTTGGTCGAAAACTCTGTAAAAGCATCTTACAGAAAGTTGGTAGCATGAAGGTTAGTTTCACAGTATATTGTGTTGCCAACAGGACTATCTTTGCAGATTGGAGGAAAAGTCAAAAAAGGACTCCTTTTCGGTTGAAGGATGGGTGACTCAAGGCCCAGATTTCATTGGAGATTCTAGAAGAGGATTGTCATCATCCAGCAAGCATGTAGAGTTGTCAAAGACCACAGATTTTGGATAGGGTTTGACTCCTTTAAGATAGGATATAAATCCTATTATTTTGTAATTAGTTGATCATAGGCTATTTTTATCTTTTTGAATCCTCCTTCAAAGGATATCAGTTATCAATGTAAATGATATAAATCCAATGATCACAATAAGCAGAGGGGGGGAGAAAGAAGGGAGTAGTGCTCTATTTGGTTGTAGCTTTCATTTTCCATTTAATAACAGTGAAAAAGTTTTGTTTATCTGCAGCAGAGATTCTTGTGATGTTTTTCGCTGAGTACGTTATTCTTTTAGTTTCTGTATCTTTACATTCTCTTTGTTAAATGTCTTCTTGATGTGTAGCTATGTTGTGTTATGGAATTCATCCTTAGATGCTCTATTGCATGAGTAGTTATATATTATCTCTTTGCAAAGAAATGGAGGTCCATAATTCATCCCTCTATTTGATGCTCTGTCCTAGCAGTCCTTTGTAGTCATCTTCAACAGATTTATATGAAGAATTCACTCATTGCTAAGCGCTATTTGTGTAATGAACATGTTTTCTCTTTATTCTGTTGTCATACCTTTGTAAATCTCTCTCTCTCTACAAATAGTTTCTACCTTGCCTTTGTTCACTAGATTTCCATTACCAAGCACTTGTGTTATTTACACGAACATTTACACTCCATTCCCAATGGACTACTTCCCCTATCCAACTCACAAAACTAAAATCCAAATCTTCTTGAAACCCACAGATCTGCCTTTGTTTTGCGCTTATTTATTATCATAAGTTGTTTTCTTTTTGAGAGATACCTCTTGGGTTGGAAAGGGCAGATTTATAATCCAAAGTGGTTCGAGGTTACCTCGGGATTTACTTGCATGCTACCCCTATCAGTTCCAAGTGATAACATTTGGCGTCGTTTTCAGGGAGCGAGAGTGAAGCTAGTTTCCCTGAGAAGAATGACATAGGTCCGACTTTTGATGGCACACAAAGGGAGGACACAGAATTGACTATAGGAATTTGCCTGGTGACTCCACGATTAAAGACTCCACAGGGGAGGATCCGGTTGACAGAAGATGAAGAGGTTGAATTCTAAATCTAGGTATCAGTTTATTAGTCTACTTCATGAACTGTCGTTGTTCTTTATCATCTCTTTCATGTTGTTCCCTTCACATGTAAAGAGAATAATTTTATGTTTTGTATATTCATAAAATCATCATCCTTCTTGTATATATCCATATCTAGAAGAAGAAGATATGCATAATGCCTATCTTGTAGATGTTGATTCAGTACATATATCTCAACCCATTCATAAATATGATCAATGTATTTAGTTCTCCCTTGAATATGATCAACCTTGTAACCTTGAGGAAATTAAGATTGATCCCAAACATACTCAGACTTCAGCACCTTTTGTCATGACTGATAAACCTTGTCCTCAACCTATTAACATTTATGATCAACCCACTATCCTTCAAATTAAAATCAGGATGAAGATGTTCAAGCCTTTAAGGCTTCCCTTTCTTCTTCATCCTTATTCCCTTTACTACTTTGGATATATTCCCCGCTTTTCTGGAGAGAATCAAGTTTCAGCTGAGAGGCACTTGGAATCATTTGAAAATTTTATTGATCGGTTTGAAATTGTTCATGAAGATGTGATCATGAGATTTTTCTCTAAGTCTTTGTTCAAAGACGCTCCTGTATGGTTGAAGGGTTTGAGAGCTGATTCCATTGGCTCTTGGATCAAGTTATCTAATATTTTTTTAAGCATTGGGGTGAAAATAAATCATTAGATTCATACCTTGCTGATTTTTATTCTTTGAAGAGAGAGAAAGACGAAACTTTGTCTGTTTTCAATCAAAGGTTTTGCAGCATCTATCATGACATGCCTTTGGAGATCTGACCTACAGAGATTGTTGCCATGCTATAATATGTTATGGCTCAACATTCAGATTTAGTTCTTCTTCTGTTAGAAAGGAAGTCTTCATCTTTAAAAAATTTGTTTGAGGATGCAGAAGGAGTGGAAGAGAACATCCGTACTTCTAGGAGGATCCAAGATCAATATTATTTTGAAAATTTGCATGCACATGAACAAGGGAACTGTCAGTACTTTTCAGATTTTGAAGAGAAAGGAAATAATTGTCATTTTATCCAAAAAATACAGAGACCAACTTCTCCTTTGACTAAAGAAGAAATAGATATGCTCCTGCATAGTCATGTTACAGCCCCTGCTTACACAGATTTGTAGTGTTCACACAGTCCCGGATATGAGGGTCGGATTTCTTCCATTTTTGAAAATGTAAGTTTGATTTTAAATAATGGCAGTCATCTTTTTGATGAAACTTTACAGGAAGTTAATGAACCCATTTATGATGATGATTTCCAGCCAGGAAATCAGCTTGTAAGCCATGTTTTGTTTCATGAAGAGGATAGGGTTGTCACATTTAATAGTCTTGAAGGAAGTTTGTTGTTCAAGGATGCTTTAGACTGTGATTTGGAGGAGTATGAATCGGAGATAGACATCATGCTAGAGAAAGAACCATAATTTCCCATGCTTGAGGAATCCATAGTCAATATTCCGAGCATTTGTCTAACTGATGACACTCCTGAGTTATCTGCTGAACCTAAATATGATGAGTACACTGATGATTATAATATTGTTTCTCTAGAACAATTTGTTGCAGGTTTTTCATGGAGGAATGATGGTTTTTAGACAGATGCCATATCAGATGAAGGATGTTTGGATATCCTCTTTGAGGATGATCCTAAGAAAAATAAATTAGAGCACGCAGTAGTCTTTGATGAAGCTTGTTATTTAAAACCTCAGGACCATGCGCTTTTTCATGATCCTTCTGTTGACCTTTTAGATTCATTTGATGGAGGAGTATGCTATGTCATGGATATTTTGTCATAGGAATCGAGGAAAAATTTAAACATTCATGATCAACATCATGTCATATGGGAGTTGTCAGTTTCCTTTTTCAGACTGCTCAAAGAAAGTGTGAGCAAATTTCAAATAAGTAGATAGTTATTGGATTGGCTTCACTGGCATTTTTGTATCATTTGATTCAATGGGAATTTTTTAGAATATTAGGGTAGAAGTGTGTTAATAATATCAACATGGTGAGCATTTCTTTTAGCAATTTCCAGTTCAGTTTTCCAGTATGATTTTCAATGTTCAGTTTTCAACTTCATCTCAGTATTGCAGGGCATGTTTGCATTCAGTTTCATCTACAGTCACAGGTGCCAGGTGCCAGAGTGAGATAGAGATGGACAAGGTGACTAGAACTACTAGGTTCTTGGGGCCTCATAGGGAGGTCTCCATCCCAGTTGGAGACAAATGTTAGCGACCAAAATGCAATAGTATTTTTGAGAGCATTTTCAGCATATTTATGTTGAAATTATCAAAGCCCTTTGAGTGTTTGCCAATATCTTGACCTCTAAATTTCCCATCAAGTCTTGATAAATTTAATGAGTCATTTTTCTTAGAAATCCTTTGGCCATGCCTTCTTAACCTGCATTCCAAACACAATAATTATTATCTTTTTTCTAAAATCCTAGTTTTTGCCTTTTAGATTTGCAATTGTAATTTTTACCAAATTAAAAAAAGGGTGTGTGTTCTTCTAATCCTATGCTAATACCATATATCAATTGCACATGCTTAATTCTACAGGCTTCTCGGGTTTTATGACTTTATTCAAAATTTGGAAGAGCACACCGGCCCAATTCACAAGTCGACACACAAAGCCAGTCCACGAGTCGAGCAATGAGCCAAACCATGAGTCAAGCCACGGATCACCAAAGTGAAAGTGCCAAACTCCATACTCCTCTCGCCTCATCGATTATATGTCATGGGCATGGGCGTATATCAAGTTGATAAACTTCTAAATCTAGATACGTGTGGGATTCTACTCGGCAAATAAACAAAACACAAAGACAAGTGCAAGATCGATGATGCAGGTGCCAGCTTTGCAAATATCGAGGGTCTCATTTCACCAACATGCCAAGAAGACAAATGAGTTGTTGTTGTTGAGTGATTGCAGGTGTCGAGTTGTTGTTGGCTACTAGGTTCAGGCATTGATGTTCGATGTTTACCATTATACAACAAGTGCCAGGATTTTTTCAAATAGTCGATGGATTAGCTGCTTGAGGAGTTCATTATTTGCACCGTCTTGGGGACATTCTTCAAGATGTTGGATTTCTGCTTCTTCCAGAACAGGGTTGAACCATATATTAATAATTTGCAGTCTCAACAACAACAATAGCTTCAATGACTTGGCAAAGGTGGAGGCCTACTTTCATCTTGGATTTATCCTTATCCTTATTTCCCATATGTTGGTTATGATGGATCACAAGGACATGATATTTATCGATCATGAGTAACTAAAGAACATGAAGATCTGGGATTTATACAAGTCATAGTTTGCACTGGAAAGGGGCCTACCTGCATTTCTAGAAATGTTTTGATTGCCTTTCTTACTCATATATTTAGCCTGATTTATTGCTCTTGATGTTTGGTACCCTTATTACTTAGGTACTGATCATTTCCTGCTTATGAAGCCTACAGGAAAGATTAATTGTGTGCAGTATACCCAGGAGAGAGGATTGTCTGTATAGTGTGGATTAAAACTGTGGTTGCAGCTGTCCTTGCTAGATCAAACATCAAAAGTCTTATGAAGGTGTAGGTTATGAAATTTTTCAGGCTATACAGTGGCAAGATATATGTGAATCATCATTACAAGCCCTCCCACTTGTTTTGCAGTTTTGAAGTTTCATGAAGGTTGACTGTCAAAGTCTTTTTGCTCAAAGTTTGTGACTAAATATGGAATGGTTGTCTCAGGGAGTTCATTATTTTTCCTTACCTTCAAATGGATGAACCCAATTTTTTCTTATTGGAATATGTTGAAATGGAGCAAGGTTGGCAACATTCAAACAAATTTTGGGGCATTTTGGTCAAAGACTATGTAAAAGCATCTTACGGGAAGTTGGTAGCATGAAGGGTAGTTTCACAGTATATTGCGCTACCAATAGGACTATCTTTTGCATATTAGAGGAAGAGTCAAAGGAGGACTCCTTTTCGGTTGAAATATGGGTGACTCAAGGCCCAACTATCATTGGAGATTACAAAAGAGGACTGTCATCATCCAACAAGCATGTAGAGCTGTCAAAGAACACAGATTTTGGATAGGGTTTGACTCCTTTAAGATAGGATCTAAATCGTATTATTTTGTAATTGGTTGATCATAGGTTATTTTTATCTTTTCGAATCCTCCTTCATAGGATATCAGTTATCAATGTAAAGTCTATAAAGCCAATGATCACAATAAGTAGAGGGGGGGAGAAACCACAGGAGTAGTTCTCTATTTGGCTGTAGTTTTCATTTTCCATTTAATAACAGTGCAGAAGTTTTGTTTATCTACAACAGAGATTCCTGTGATGTTTTTTGTTGAGTATGTTATTATTTTAGTTTCCATATCTTTCCATTCTCTTTGTTAAATGTCTTCTTGATGTGTAGCTATGTTGTGTTATGGAATTCATCCTTAGATGCTCTATTGCATGAGTAGTTATATATTATCTCTTTGCAGAGAACTAAAGGTCTAGAATTCATCCCTCTATTTGATGCTCTATCCCAACAGTAATTTGCAGTCATATTCAACAGATTTATACGAATAATTCACTCATTGCTAAGTGATCTTTGTGTGATGAACATGTTTTCTTTTTATTCTATTGTCATACCTTTATAAATCTCTCTCTCTGCAAACAGTTTCTACCTTGCCTTTTTGCTCACTGGATTTCCATTATCAATCACTTGTGTTATTTACAAGAACATTTAGACTCCATGCCCAATGGACTACTTCCCCTATCCAACTCACAAAACCTAAAATCCAAATATTCTTGAAACCCGCGAATCTTCCCTCAGTTTTGGGATTATTTATTATCTTAAGTTGTTTTCTTTTTGAGAGATCCCTCTCAAATTGGAAAGGGCATATTTCCAATCCAAAGTGGTTCGAGGTTACCTCGAGATTTACTTGCATGCTACCCCTATCAGTTCCGAGTGATAACACCTAGGGGAACATATAACAAATTAAATCTGAAGAAGATAGGAACATGCAAGATCTTGAGGAAGTTTGATGTGAACTCCTATGAAATTGATTTTCTAGATGATGTGGTCATATCTCCCATATTCAACGTCTCAGACCTGTATCCTTATAGGAAAGATGACACAGAGGGATCAGAATACCAAGAGAAGATTCAGTGGAAAAAACAAATGTTTGTAGCAGAAAAACCACAGATGGAGAAGATCGTTGATCAGAGGATTGGAAAGAAGACCAGAAGGAAGACCTATTTTGAATATCTAGACAAGTGGAAGGGACACCTAATATAAGATGCCAGTTGGGAAAATGAAGTTGCTATCTAGAAGCATGGAAAGTCGGTGCAAGAGATCATGGACAAGAGTCCATAAATTTTTGTCAAGGGGAGTATGATGTAGGAGCATCATTAGTAAGCACGCAAAGAAGGACCACTTAGCGCTTGGGAATCTTTTCAGAATCTTAACGCTGGCAGTTACGGTGAATTTTGAAGCAAACCTAAACCCAATGCCGAAAACATCTTTGGAGGCACGCTTGAACTCAGTGCCAGAAAAATATTTGGAGGCACGCTTGAACGATTAAGAGGGAACTGGGAGTTTCCACTCTGGATTTGGAATGCGACTGGTCCAACATAGTCATAGGTTAGGTTTTGGAGTAGACAAGTAGTCGGGGGGAACCCTAAGAACCCTCATAGATAAATAGATGTTTTGTATGCCCAAATGGGGCTAGATGCAAGTTAGTAGGATATTTATGAGTTTTCGGTTGTTGTTTTGATTTTAGTTGTATCCATTTTCACTTATGAATATAATAGAGGAAAATTGACCCAATGCATGGTGTGGACATTGTTTACAATTCCCTGTTATTGTGTTTTCATGAATGAATGAATGAATTTCGTTGTGAGTAGAAGAAACTATGAATTTTAGGATAAGTTTCAATTGTTTCTCTTTTTTCGAGTGGTGCAAGGTGTGCACACAGAACGCAAGGAGTGCGTTGACGGGATCTGTTTCGGTTCCAAATCTCAGAAGAGATAGCATGAAACTTTCCCTTTGAAAGAAGTGTAGAGTGACTGCTACAAGGTGTGCACAGTCGTCCACAGGAACTGGAACTTTTGTAAGAATCTGTTGCAAAGTGTGCACAGAGAAAGAGGAGAAAGCTAGGAGGAAGAGAGGAATTTCTCTTCGAGAAATTCTTCGTTTCTGAGTTATCGGAATCCTTGAAATGCAAGAAGTGCACAGGAAGTTGAAGCATTCACAAGACCAAGATTAGGAGGAATAACACTTTTCATAATTGTTAATGAGATCCAAGAATTGGACTCGTCGGAGGAGTAAAGGCTCGAAACCTTTGAACACTTAGAAAATATTCTAAGTCAGGGAGATCAGAAGCTCGGGAGGAGGAGAGACATTGGGCATCATATCACACCGCAAGGATCAACATTCATTTGATTCAAGACAAGGTACACAAACTTTAATGCTTCGTATACACAGGAGAGAGAACCCACCAAGATTTGAGACTTGAAACTTTCGAAGTCTGAAGTTTCAAATTTCCAAAATGAAATCTCAGACGTTCGATCATCTTAAGCAGACTAGGCCGTCAGATCATTCGGAGTGAACGTCTGGTGTTGGATCAATCTAGTGAATCTGAGCCATCAAATGTCGTGAGTTCGAGAGGAAACAAGTTTGAAACTTGAGATCCCTAAAGCGTGAAGAGATGGAGAGCCGCAAAAAATCTGGACCGTTAGATCCAGAGGGGTATGTGTCGACGGGTCGTGAGATCTAGAGGAAGGCAAAGGCGAGGTGTTGAAACACCCGAAGCTCGAAGAGTTGAAGAGTTGAGAGTCGTCGATCTGTTAGTGGACACTTGTTAGCAGATTGCGAGCTCTGGGAACCTTGTCGTGGGATTTTAATTTGAGAACTAAGATTACCGAATCCCGAAGACCCGAAGATCTGAAGTGAAGCCTAGACGTCGGATCACCCAAAGTAAATATGAGTCGTCGAAGTTCAGAAGGGACGTGGAAAATATCTGAGAACTCTGGGTAAAGTCTCGAAGCGATCTGTAGCCGTCAGATTCAGGGGAGACGTGGCGTAAATCAGTGTACTCTAGGTAAAGACCCAAAGTAATCCTCAGTCGTTGATCCAGGGGGACACACATCAACACAAACTTTAGATAGAAGCCATTCGGAGGAGGGTGAAGTTTGAGATTTGAAATCTCTGAAGTCTGAAACCCAAAGGAGATCTCGATCGTTGATCGAGAGGAGGGTCACATGACTGTTGATCTGAGTTGAAAGTTCAAGCACCCGAAGTGAAGAAAGGATCGTTGATCATGAGGATAGGTGTCTTCCGATCACCCGCTCTAGAATATTGTAGTACGGAAGGAGGTGAGGTTTGAGATTTCAAAACCTTGAATTCTGGAATCGCGAAGAGATCTCGACCATTGATAGATAAGGGGCAGATTTGATCTGTATATTCGAAAAGAACAGATCTAAACTGTCAACTCAAAAAATATCATCAAGATCATGAGATCGACGATCCTGTGCAATTGCAGGGACAAGAGTTGTGATGACTTTAAAATATTGAGGGTGGGCTGCAATCCAAATCGTGCTTTCGTCTAGGGGACACATGAAGGCTCAAGGAGAATTGTGGGCTAAAAAACAGTTTGATCCCAAACTGCTTGTGGCCATGCCTGAAATCACATGGTCACATTA
Source organism: Picea mariana (assembly GCA_032191745.1). Taxonomy (NCBI): domain Eukaryota; kingdom Viridiplantae; phylum Streptophyta; class Pinopsida; order Pinales; family Pinaceae; genus Picea; species Picea mariana. The sequence goes on from JASDQU010737668.1 coordinate 80,710, forward strand.
ATTCATCACCCAAGGTCACATCAGAGGAGGAGCCGAGAGAAAAGGCCCAATACTCTGATATTTTTGTAGAGCAAGAAAAGGAAGGTTGCGGGTGATGAGAAGCCTGCACAGGGAGCCGAGGGGACCTATTATTAACATAGAACGATACCAATAAGGTTTCAGAGAGTCACCCGACTCCAAAATCGAATATCCTGACCGGGAGGTTGTGCAAACCTTAGGAGAGAAGGGGGTCTACACCATAAACTACTAATATTTTGATGTAACTACGAAAGATATTCTTTTGTATTTGTATTGGTAAAACCTCGAGAAGGTTATTGTAATATTATTGTATAAATTGGCTCAAAATAAATTATTATTTTATTGTTATCCTTATTGTAAAATTCAAAACAACTTCTCTTAGGGTTTCATCTTTTCAGGAGTTATGTTATGTGAATAAATAGAGTTCGTATTCCTCTCATTTGTATACACACAACTCACCTTCTCTTGTGTATTTGAAGCATAGAAAATGAGTTCTAGCACATGAGGTCTTGGTTTCTTGGTATTTGGTATATTGGTCTTAGTCTATTTGTGGAGAGTTATAACGTGACATTGTATTGGTTGAAGGATTCTATACTAAAGAAATGGTTGTTGGGTTTTCTCCCCCACGAGGGTTTCTCAAGATATATCTTGTGTTATGTGATTGTTTATCTTTCAGTGATCGTATTACATGCAATTGTTAAAGAATGTTAAAGAAGATAAATGTAACTTATAAAAGTATAACATGGTATTAGATTAGGCCTGAATAAAAGTCAGTTCGCATATATAGAAGACAAAAGGAGTCATTTTTCTTGATAGGAGTGGTTTCTAGACAAGACAAGACCACCAGCAAGTGCACCCTAGTGGAGTGCATCTTTTCCCAAGATCGGATCTTCAGAATCTAGAATTTGTGATTTAGGGGAAGGATGACTACCAGAACCAAGATTGATGAAATGATGGAGGGAGATGACAACTTCAGAGCCTGGAGATACAAATTATCCCTCCTCCTAGAAGAACATGATCTAGAGAAGTTCACTAAAGAAGAGGTTTCAGAACCAGAGGGAGATGAGGCTAAAGAAAATCACAAGAAGGATATGGTCAAAGAAAAGAGGATTATTGTAGACTCCATTAAGGAACATATTATTCATCATATGTCTTCATTATCCTCTCCAAAAGAAATGATGGATGCCTTAACCTGATTGTTTTAAGGAACAAACATCAACCGAAGAATGACCTTGAGAACTCAGTTAAAGAAAGTGAGGATGTAGAATTCAAAAACCATCCACTCTTGCTTCTCAAGAGTGAACTAGATCAAGGAGCATATTGAAGCCATTGGTGATATAGTGAATGGATAGTAAATGGTGATGACCACATTGAATGTCCCCCCAACGTCACGGGATTCATTTATTCAAAGGATATGCTCAAGAAGGAAGCTACTCAATTTCAGTAGGCTATGGGAATATTGCAACCAAGAAGAAGAAAGGATGACATCAAGAGAAGAGAAGATGATAGATGATGATCAAGCCCTAGCATCCCACACCAAGAAAGGAAAGAACAAGAAATAACCCTCCTCACCCAAGAATTTTTAGAAGGGCTAAAGAGATAACCCAAATATCAGATGTTTTCGTTGTAAGAAAATGGGACACATTGCTAGGAATTGTTCGCTCATTCAGAGATGAAGGGAAAATAAAGGAGGTAAAAGGAATCGTGTTCATACAGTTGAATATGATGAGCCACCCAAGAAGGTTGCAAAGGAATATGAATCAATTGATGAGAAGTATGTTCTTATCTCAACCCTTTCAGGAACCGTCACTCATGGAAATGGCATTTGGTTGGTGGACGGTGGTGCTTCCAAGCACATGATAGGTTATAAAGACTCCTTGTCTAACCTTAATCATAAGGATTCACTGCCTAATGTGAAATTGGGAGATGACTATCAATATCCGATCAAAGGAGTAGGAGAAGCCTCCTACAAGTTAGACTCAAGAAATCCAATGAATATGAAGGAAGTTCTTTATGTTCTTGGATTGAAGAAGAACCTTCTCTCGATTTCAACATTGGATGAGAAGGGTTATAGAGTTGCATTTGTTGATGGAAAAGTTCTTATGTGGCCTAGAGGGAAGACTTTTGATGATGTTTTGGTGATTGGACCAATTCAAGAGGGAGGAATCTACAAATTGAAAGGGAAATCAGATTCAACATTAATTCACGACACTGTGAATCCCACTGAATTATGGCATAGGATATTTTCTCACCTACATTACAAGTCCCTACTGAGTGTGAGCAAGATGGTGATGAGACTACCAGAGATCTAGGAAAAACTATATGGCGTGTGCAAAGGTTGCACACAAGGGCGTAATAATGAGAAGCACTCCTTTCCCAACAGCGATAGCATAGCCAAAAGAGTATTGGAAATCATGCACTCATATGTGTTTGGACCGATGTCAGCAACTTCACTAAGAAGGTATGCATATTATGTGTCTTTTATTGATGATTACTCAAGTAAAACTTGGATTTATTTGTTGAAGGAAAAAAACGAAGTGTTTGGAAAATTCCAAGAATTTAAGGCACTGATAGAAAACCTGATAGAGAGAAAGATAAATACCTTGCAATCAGATAATGGAGGAGAAATCACTTTAGAGGAATTCAAAGAATATTGCAAGGAAGTTTGGATTAAGAGGGAGCTTTCTACTCCCTACAATCCTCAATAGAATGGAGTAATAGAAAGGAAGAATCAAATGATCATGGAAGCAGTGAAGGCTATGATCCATGATCAATATCTACCTATGCATATATGGGTAGAAGCAACAAAGAATACAATGTACATGTAAAATAGAATTCCCCACAAAGTAATTGAAAATAAGGCACCAGAGGAGATGTTTTCAGGAGAGAAGTCGGAAGTCAGCCATCTAAGGATATTTGGTTGCCCCATATTTGTGCATGTCCCCAAGGAAAAGAGGACAAAATTGGATCCATATGGAAAGAATGGAATATTTGTTGGTTACAATGACACATCGAAAGCATACAGGGTATATATTCTCGGTCACAGAAAAGTTGATATTAGCCGAGATGTCACCTTCGATGAGAGTGCAAATTTCAGTAAATCAAAACAAGAAGGTGCAAAAGAGGTTCATGAGGAGGAGAATTAATTTACTATATTTTTAGAGGCACAAGTAGTTGAACCAAAGGATTTCATTCATGAGGATAATGACATGGAAGAACCTCAGAGGCTAACAAATATTCATTCTTGGAATAGAATACCAACTTCGGCATAGGATCTCATAAGATATGCAGAAGATATGATGCCCCAGAAAAATATCTCAGGGAAAGTAAGAAGACAGAATCGTATTCCAACTATGTGGCATGTTTGTGTGATATCATGGATGCAGAACTGTATAGCTATGAAGAGGCTACAGAAAATATGGTATGGAAGGATTCCATGGGGGAGGAATATCATTCCATAGTAAAGAATGATGTCTGGGATGTGGTCCACAAACCAAAGGAGAAATTAGTAGTAAGTTCAAAATGGATCTACAAAATGAAACATCTAGCTGATAGCAGTATTGAAAAGTATAAGGATAGATTTGTGGCTTGAGGATTCTCTTAGAAGGAGGTCATTGACTATGAGGAGACACTTTCTCTAGTGGTGAGATATACCTCGATCAGGACTATACTTTTTTTGGACACAGTAATGAAATATAAGGTGCATCAGATGGATGTGAAGACAACCTTCTTGAATGGTGAAATAAAATAGGAAGTATATGTGGAGCAGCCACAAGGGTTCGAGGTACATGAAAAGGAGACGCATGTGTGCAAATTGAAGAAAGATTTATATGGATTAAAGTAGGCACCTAGAGCATGGTATTGCAGTATCGACAATTTTCTAATAAGCTTAGGATTTACAAAGAGCAGTGCAGATCCTAAACTTTACTTTAAGGTTGTGGATGATGGTCCGGTAATACTATTGTTGTATGTGGATGACATGTTTCTAACAGGTGTGGAAAATCTCATCTCAGATTGTAAGAGAAAACTGGCTGTTGAGTTTGAGATGAAAGATCTCGGGATGATGCATTACTTTTTGGGTCTCGAGGTATGGCAGAGATAGGCTGAGATATTTCTCAATCAAGGGAAGTATGCAATGGAAATCCTGAAGAGGTTTGAGATGTTGGATTGCAAGGAAATGGCGACACCTATGGTATCAAATCTGAAGTTGCGGAAGGATAAAAATTTAGAGACTATGTATTTTACTTTATACAGGAAGATGGTGGGTTTTTTTATGTACTTGATGAACACGAGACCGGATATATGTTTTTCTTTGAACACCCTAAGTCAGTATATGGAGCATCCTAGGCAGGTTCATTTGGTCGCAGCCAAACATGTGATAAGGCACCTTAACGGTACATTGGATTATTGTCTCAAGTATGTGACAGACCATGAGTTCGGGTTATATGTATATTCAGATTTAGATTGGACCGACAGTATTCTTAATCGAAAGTGTACTTCGACATATTACTTCAGTCTAGGCACTAGTATGCTTTCATGGAGCAACAGGAAGCAGTCATGTGTAGCACTCAGTATGGATGAGGATGAATATGTGGTAGCATGTGAAACATGTAAAGAAGCAGTGTGGCTTCAAAAGCTATTGTATGGGTTATTTGGTCTCAAAATGGAGGCAACCTGCATTTGATGTGACAACCAGAGTTGCATGAAGTTGTCATAGAATCTAGTGTTCCATGAAAATTCAAAGCCTATCGAGATCAAATATCACTATATCATGGATATGTTGCAGAGGGCAGCAATGAGGCTCCAGTACGTGACTACCGAGGAGTAGGTTGTAGACTTGTTGACCAAGCCACTATCAAGGACAAAGTTCGAGTACTTCAAGAACAAGCTTGGTATGGCCCTCTTCAGAAGGAGTGATGAGGTACAGATACAGTGTGGGGTAGTGGATGTCATGGGGACATGTTGTAGTTATTTGAGAGCTACCCACAGGCCTTGGATGCATTGGTTTTGAAGTCACATGGGTGCACATGATGAGGTACAAATGCATTGCGGGGTAGTGGATGTCATGGTGACATGTTGAAGATATTTGAGAGCTACCCACATGTCTTGGATGCATTGGCTGTGAAGTCATGTGTACTATGGATATCTGATGATGTATAGATTCATATGTTCAACAATCAATGGTCATGAACTCGTGTGGTAACAAAGAATACCTTCCTAGTTAAGAGGAAGTGTTGATATTTTGATGTGACTATGAAATATATTCTTTTGTATTTGTATTTGTCAAACCTTGAGAAGGTTATTGCAATCTTATTGTATAAATCAGCTCAAAATAAATTATTATTTTAGTGTTATCCTTATTGTAAAAGTCAAAATGGCCCCTCTTAGGGTTGTGTCTTTTTGAGAGTCAAGTTATGTGTATAAATAGAGGTTGAGTTCCTCTCATTTGTATACACACACAAATCATCTTCTCTTGTGTATTTGGACCATAGCAAAGGAGGTCTAGTGCAGGAAGTCTTGGTTTCTTGGTCTTTGGTATCTTGGTCTTGGTCTATTTGTGGAGAGATATGACGTGACATTGTACTGGTTGAAGGATTCTATATTGAATTATTTATCTTTCATTGATCCTATTACATGCAATTGTTAATGAATGTTAAAGAATATAACTGTAACTTCTAAAATTATAATGGAAACATCAATCTAATCTTAGTATTGTTGTAACATATATTCAAAGAGAAAAAAAAATTAATGAATAAATCAGCGTTGCACGCAGGGAACACAAAATATCCAACCATTCCCTTCTTCAACATATTTTTCTTGGTAGACCACAAAATTTGTCATAAATTAAACATGCACACGTGTTTATAGAGTATGAATGAGAGACTTATTTTTTTATAAACTATTTTCCAAACAACTAACTGAGGGTGAGTGATTTTCCATCCAACCATAGCCTCTCTAACACATCAATCTTTCTACAAAGAGCCACCCCATGGCCAGGGTCTGGTACCACAAAGATGAAATTGGAAATCTCATGGATTCTTGGGCAGTCTCTCTAACTCAAAGAAATATTTTACCAGCCATGAAACTCACTGCTAAAATTTCAGGAACAACATCAACTCTTTGGAACCCCATATGCTTACCCCACACAACACAAGGAGAGAACTCCCTTCCCTACTCCATAGTGTCTCAGAGGTCTCCCCTTACAGTTCTCTTCAATGTGTGTTCAATAGGGTCCCAACTATATTCCTACAATTTTAGCATATCCCAATTTCCTACTCTTCTCCAAGTGTCATACACTTGCTTTCATAGGTGTTATTCCCGCACACTATAATTGGTTCTCTTTTTCTACATGAACTATGTTTTTTCTCCTTACCTTTTCTCCTCAAATCTCAGTTCTCCTGATATGGATTGGATCATTATATTTTTTTTCATCCATCTCGATTCTTTCAGAGTGGAAAAATTGGAGGAATAAGCTTGCAGGGTCATTTTAGCCATAGGTCCCAATTTGGAAAATTGGGGTCTGAAACCTTCTGAGGCTATTTTGAGGCATCAAACGAAATTTTGGGGGATTAAAAATTTCCTAGAATAGCTATCATAGTTGAACCTCGTGATGCTATTCTACACATCGTGACCTTTCCAACGGGGAAAAAATTGCGTCAATTAGACCTCGTATGCAAAAGTTATGCCTCATGCAAGTTGACCTATCGTGTTGACCACCATTGTATGAGAGGATGCCACACTAGCCCCCGTTACTCACGCATATGGGGCTAGCCACATATGTGATTTCAAGAAGATTCTAAAAAGTACAAAATCCTATCACAATTGAGGGTTGAGGAAGTGAAAAAAAACTACCCCTAGATGATTATCGATCTATGTTAAATACTGGGACACTAGGAGGAGAAGGGGTTCCATTAATTTTCATTGTATCTTGTTCCATAGCTAAGAAAAACATTGAAGAGTGGTATTCTATGAGCACAAAAAAAGAGGAGATATTATGTAGCAGCCATACAAGCCACGAGTCAAAGGAATCTTTAGATAGAGAGCCTCTTTATTTGTACTTGCATCATTTCTATACCAGAGAAAAGAAAGCAAAGCAACCTCACATTCTAGCTAGGTTTTCTCTCGTATTGGGTTTCCTAGGTCATTTCTTGTGTTTATTTTTGGATGGTGTGATTTTATTTTACTGTTCTCTATACTCTGCATTTTATCTATTTCATGCATAAGCAGAAAATCAGTAACTAAATATTCTATAGATCTAAAGGAAAAATAACCTTAATGGTAAAGATTTGTGTATTTTATTAGATCTATTGTGATGAATTTTTCCAATGGAATATCCACGACAATTTACATATCATCTCCCCCTACTTGAATTTTCCTCCAATTTTCTTCCATACATGTTTGACTCTCAAGATTCCCAAAAATCATTGTGCTCATGCCATGTTGTCATAACTGGGTGAGTGACTCTTTCATCCACCTCTTGCATGCATTCAATGTTGTCATTCCCATCATGACGGTACTTTTCACATTTTCTCATAACTAGGGAGGTGATTTCTTCCACCAACCCCCTTATATGTATTTAATGATTGGTTTTGGATAAGTCAAAGTAAGGAGGTGACTTCTTCCACCAACCTCTTTACATGTATTGAATGATTGGTTTTGGATAATTCAAAGGGAGAAATAAATGGATAATTCTCAAAAATAGTTTAGCAAGGTGGCTTGGGATTATTAGGCATTTAGAACCCCCTTTTCTTCCCCTCACTTTTCCCCACTCGTGGTATCGCCGCCTTTGGGACATTACATTACATTAAGAATTTTTTTACTTTTATTTACTCTATATATGTTTCATTGAAATATTTTATTAATCATTGACGTTGAAATACTTTTTTGTTATTAATATTGATTTTAAATGCCACATGTCAACTCCATGTTGAACTTGTTATTAATATTGTTTTTAAATGCCACATGTCATTTCCATGTTCAACATAGAGGTTTGTAGAAAGGGAATTTTGGCACAACAAGAAATATGGAAATTTGGTTGAACTTGATATTGTGATTGCATTCATTTCGATTAATGATGAGAATGGTCATCCATTTTTTTTGTAAGTAAGAATTTACTATTTATTACCTGCTATGAAAAAAATAGTTTAAACATACAATCTACTAGAGTCTGGGTTTCCATGAAAGGAAACTAACCCATCTCTAGCTCGGTTCTGAGCATGAACCACCCCTCGGGGCCAAAAAATATGAAAACAGGTGTACAAAGAGTAGATTGTTTCTAGGAAGAAGAAGTATGATCAAAACTATACTTCTACTAAAGACTATATCTGTAAAACTGAGAGAGAAACTATGTATCAAAAAAATGCCTAGTCTAAAGGAAAAACCTGGCCATTCAGAGGAGCATCCCTCTGGCTATTAGATGAAAGTAGGATTGGAATTTGTAGGTTGATAGTGGCATGGGCCAACAAGTCTGATGTGGGCTATTGATGGGTTGGGAGAGCATGCATAACCATGAGCAAGGAGATTCATTGGTCCAGTAATTCAATTTTTTATTTCAGATCATCCACCTCGCTACAGACCTCAAAAATAAGTTATAGATGGGATTCCTTGGAGTCAACATGGATTGAAGAGTCTCCCTTGCAGCTCGTGTCTGATGAGAAATGGAGAGGGCTTGATGATTGAGTTGCATCATTGAAGCCTTCAGAGTCAACCAAACCAGATTGTTGTGTCTTGGTGGTTGAAATAAATTCAGGTATTTGAAGAGGATAAAATCCCAAATATTTGACATCCATATCAAACCATTTGAATTTACACCCCCAAACGATGGTGACCTCCTTCCTATTGTGATTATTTCTTGGTATTGGGTACTAAGATGGATAATCCATTCCTTTCCTTTTTCAGTTTCTTTCTGTGGTTTTTGAATCTTCTATATGTTGTCACATATGCCTACGAGATCCATTTCCATTGCGAGGGTGACCTCGCTCGCGTTTACACAACAGAGTGCTTCCAATAATTTCAAGGATCTCATAGTAGGATATCTTCGGTTTGTTGAGCCTTAGCCAACAATTGTGAACATAAATGCAAGCATGGGGTGCATTGGCATAGATTTTCCAAGTCTCGGGAAGTGTGGAGGTCAGTTTAGCATTGCTCAGCCTAGGGAAAATGATTATTTCCATATCAAATCAGAGGTACCAAGAGTAATTTCCCATTTCAATAGCAGTGCTATGCATTGACGCCCTATGATTTCTCCTATGATTCAAAATACATAAATTGATGATTTTCAGACCATGTAGGGAATGAAGGGTGATCTCCACACGTTGTTTTGGAGGCTCGAGATGCTATATGGTTGGGCCTCCACCCTCCCAGATAATTCTCATGATGTCTAAGTGACACCCCATCCGGGGTGAATGGTCATCCATATTGGATTTCTAAAGTTGTGGATTTATTTTTTCAAGTTGATAAATTAAAACCATCATAATGCATTGGTTTTTTACTACATCAAACAATAATGTTTGTGATATTTACAAACCAAAGGTGTTGGCTTGCTCCAGTAAAGGTCAAAGGAAAAAAAAAATGTTAAAAAACAAACCTTGGACTGATAATCTCACAATGGATAATATTGATGTATTGGCATATGGCTTTGAATTAACAAAAGGTGGTTAGTCTCTGACAACATAACCAATGTGTGCATCTTCTTTGACTTGATTATTATGTTGGCAACGAAAAGAATCAGTGGAAATCCAGAGGTTTTGTAGGCTCTTTGTGTGGTAGAAAACCAGACCTTTGTTTTTATGAATGGGTCGCCTTGCCATAATCACAAAGAAGCTTCTCATCAACACCTTGTGGCATCGACCCTGTGTAGACTTGGGATCATATAAGTCCATCCCATGGGGCTGAATTTCATTGTGGCTAATCCATAGAGTACATCGAACGTCAACAATTTTATAATAATGATGGCTCGCATAGACATGGTTGATATATGTTTGAAAACACAAGTATTCCAATAGAGGATGGACACCTTCAGTAACCACTCACACAACCAAATAAAGGATCAACACACCGATGTTTTGACGTGGTAAAACCCCTATGTGGAAACATCCACATCCCTAGCCAACACGACAACTTGGAGCAGTTTATTAATGCAAAAGAAAAAGATTGCAGAGAGATTTTACAAGAGAGTTTCTCACAATCAATCATTGGAAAATGACCCTTCATGCTCTTTAAATAAAGATCATTAAGATCAATGATCAGGTGTTAAGCCACAGATCAATGGTCATTAAGATCGAGGATAATATGAACTGTTGGATCACTCTATGTCGGGAACATATCATGACCGTCAGATTTCCTAACTACAAATGCATACTAATGCATACTAAAGAAACATACTAAGAAACACACTTTTACCTAATGACACATTAGACTTAACTAACTCCTAAGTGTCTAGATATCCTAACATCCCCCCTTAAGAACAACTTGGGATAAGATTGAAGGATTTACAATAGTGACACAATAGGATAAGGAAGGAGGCATTAGAGCCTACCCCCCCTTAATGACAACTTCTTGAACTCCTAACATTGATCGAAGTTTGGAAAACTTCGCTTTTGTAAAAGACTTCGTGAAAATGTCTGCAACTTGATCTTTTATAGGGAAAAAGAGAAGTTCAATAACATGATCATGAATGAGTTTTCTAATGAAGTGCATGTGTATCTCAATGTTTACTACGTTGATGTTGAATTGGGTCTTTGGCAAGCTTGATGGAACTCTAATTGTCACACCAAAGGCTAGTCGGATTCTGTTGTTGGAATCCAAACTCTAAAAGGATCTGTTGAATCCACAAAGCTCCATGACTAGAATTTATCGTTTCTCAGTACTCTACTTTTGTTGAAGAAAGTGAAATATCATGTTGTTTCTTACAGGCCCAAATGACAGGTCCTGAACCAAGGATAAAAACATAACCTATAGTAGACTTCTAATCATCGGGGTCGTCGACCCAATCTGAATCAGTGAAACCAACCAATAAAGGAGTCCCCTATGAACTGTAATGGATCCCATATTGAAATATACCCTAGACATACCGAAGTATCCTTTTAGTTTCTTTCCAATGGCTTTCATGGGGTGTTTTCATATACCGGGCAACAATACCAACATTAAAGGAAAGATCAGGATGGGTATGACTCAAGTATAAGAGGATACCAAATAATTGATGGTACAAGGTGGCATCAACTTCGGGAGAAGTACATGTGGTAGCAAGCTTGACTCTAGACTGGAAGGGAGAAGGGGTTGGTTTACAATCTTCCATGTGAAAGCAATGAAGAAGGTCACAAGAATACTTAGACTGGGAAAGAAAAATTCCTTCCTTAGTTTGCAAAACTTGGAGGCCAAGGAAATAGTGCAAAAATCCTAAGTCTGTCATTTCAAATTTCTTCTTAAGGCTAGTTTTCACATGGTTTAAAAGTGTTGAGTCACTACCAGTAAGGATAAGGTCATCAACATAAAGGAAAAGGATTATGAGATGGATTCCTACTTGCTTGGTATAGACATTAGGATCAGAATGGCATCTAGAAAATCTGGTGTCAATAAGAAAGTTGTCCATTTTGGAATACCAAGCTTGGGGATCTTGCTTAAGACCATAAAGAGATTTCTTAAGGAGAAAAACAAGGCTAGAGTCATTCTAGACATAGCGAGGAGGTTGTTCCATGTATATTTCTTCTTGCAAATCCCCATGCAAGAAGGCAGATTTAACATCCATCTGATGGACCTCCCATTTATGTGAGGCGGCAAGGGCAAGAACAAGGCAGGTCGAATTCATTTTGGCTACAGGGGAAAAAGTTTCATTATAGTCAATTCCTTCAACTTGGGAAAATCCTTTGGAAACTAACCGAGCCTTGTGTCTTTCAACACTTCCATCTGATGCATATTTAGTTTTCTAGACCCATTTACACTTGACAAGTTTTCTTCCTTTTGGAAGAGGTACACGATCCCAAGTATCATTTACCATTAAAGAACGATACTCTTCATTCATTGTTGTATCACAATATGGATGACCTAAAGCTTCCACAAATTTCTCTGGATCATGAGTCTTTGAAACTTGATCCCAAAGAGAAGAAGCTTGTTGGAAATTAGAATGTATTTGATGTTGATCTAAAGGATCACCGACAAGATCACCAGTTGTTTCTTATGTTGAATGGACCCATCTAGGAAGCGGAGGCGTTGGTGCTGGTTCAGGTTCAATGGAATCATCTGGAGGAAGGTGAGTAGGCGGAGGTGGATTTTCATCCTCACTGTCATCATTTGAAGAAGAAACCAGAATAGGAACAGAAGAAGGCACAAACGTTGAAAATGGCTCATGGGATGAAGAAGGAACAATTGTCAAATTAGGCTTGCAGGCCAGGAGATTTTCATCAAATTTAACATCTCTTATAATAATAATTTCATTACAATGTGGTTGAAGAAGTCTATAACATTTGACATCTTCAGAATAACCAGCAAATATACACTTCTCACTTTTAGGTTTCAATTCTTTTCCCTTCTCATTAGGAATGTGAGCCCATGCTATACTGTCAAATACACAAAAGTGACTTACATCTGGTTTAATTTTAGTCCATGCTTATTCTGATGTCATATTTTTAAGATCCTTTGTGGGAGTGCGATTTACTATGTAATTTTCACAGTTGATGGCTTATGCCCAATACTTTAGACTTAATCCCTTATATTGGATCACACAATTAGCCATTTATTTTAATGTGCAATTCTTTCTCTCAACAACACCATTTTGTTGTGGTGTATATGGAATAGTGTGTTGCATTTGGATTCCTTGTGTAGTGTAGTAACTTGTAAAATTGTTGTTCACATATTCCACCTCCATTATCTATTCTTAACCTATGAATTTGATGTCCATATTTTTTTTCTACAAGGGCCTTGTAGGCCAGAAACTTGTAAAAAACTTCACTCTTAAGTTTTAAGAAATAAACCTAAGCACGTCTGGAAAAGTCATCAATGAAATTTAAGAAATACTTTCACCCAAAAAAATAATAAGAAGAAAGTGGACTACACAAGTCACTGTGAACAAGATGCAAAGGGTTTGAGGTGTGCCAATAAGCATGTTTGTCAAACCGTCCCGATGATGTTTGTCGAGAACACAACTGGCACAAACACCATCTCTACATGAAAAAAGAGGAAGAATAGTTATCATATGTTGATTACATAGTTGTTGCAATGACCGATAGTTTACATGACCAAGCCACCCATGCCAAAGTTTTCTCAGTCATCACTATGAGCAACAAAAACTAATGGAAAATATAATGACCCAAAGTTGTCAAACTTGTACAACCTGGTAATATCATTAGCAATTTCAGTTTCAAGAACATGCTTATGATCTTTTAAATCCTTGATTACAACTTGGTGAGGTGAAAACTCTATGGTTTTACCTTCACCTGAATGAGTGATTTGATATACTGATAGAAGGTTACAAGAAAGAATTGGAACACATAATATATCATTGAAATGACCATTATCTACTTGAACTATTCCAAATCCTACAACACTAAGAGATATATCATCACCAAAAAATATTTTCTTGGTGTTACATAAATTTAGAGTAGAAAATATGGCTTTATCCTTATCCATATGATAAGATGCTCCATAATCAATAAGCCACTCATCAGAATAAGAAGTAGAAGTTGTATTGAAGGAGAAACCAGAAGCAGAAAGTACATGTCCATGAGAAGAAGAAGAAGTAGTAGAATCAATATTGATGTTGTGCTTCTTCATCTCTGCTTCTAAAGTTGTCATCTTCTTGAAACATTTGGATTCATCATGACCATCTTTATCACAAAAGTTGCAATGTTTGTCAGTCTTCTTATTTTTAGATTTTTCTCCTTTGTTACCATTAGGAGCTGAAGTTGTTTGGGTGGGTTTGGGACCTTTTTTTTGGTTTTTGTTGTGGCGAGGATGTTGCTTCTTGGGATTCTTGGGTTTATCTTTATGTTGGGAGACTAAGTCTTTGTTGGAGGTACCTGTAGTGTTGATCACTCCAAGTTGTACAATCTTATATTGCTTTATAATCAAAGTATCACAAAAGGACTCAAGAGTGGGTTTTTGATAATATTTCCATGGAGCCTCTCTCAAGGAATAAAAGGTAGATACAAACATAAAATATGCATTGCCTAGCTTAGAAGGAATAATATAGATGCAATGCTCTTCCTCCAGCTTCATCTCACATTCTTCACATAAAAATCTGAGTGTTTTAAACTTAGATAGATAGTCTTCAATGCAAGAAAAAACATTTGGAATTAAAGCTAGTATTTGATTTTCTAACTGATGTTCTCGAATAATATTGTGTTTACCAAACACAGATTCAAGATTTTCCCAACCTTCATTGAAGTCATCAATTTCTTGAAGGTGGAACCTTAAATCAGGAAAGATTAGCATTTCGATCAGTTCACATGCTTCGTCACTACTATTAGCCCATTTGAATTTCTTATCAACATCAATGGGTTCTTTTTCCTTTCCCAAGGTAATCCGGTACAAGCCTTTACTTCTTAATAAATCCTCCATATGGGATTTCCATTGGAAGTATGGGATTTCCATTGGAAGTAGTTGATGATGGTAAGCAAAATATTACAGAAAGAAACCATATTAAATATGAAGATAATATAGATTTAAAAACTAAAAGTTATGATATGGATGGAAATATCTCGAAACATTAGGTAGTTTTAAAAAAAACGCACTGAAAACGGACTTCGGATGTGAAAGTTATTCCCATTTAAAAAAAATGGCATAAGCAATAACCAAATAACCATGTGATGACGATACCCCTCAAAACAACCTCACTTTTACAAATAAGTTGCTTTGTGAAGTGACCTACTTTTATAAAAAGAAGTGGGGATCACTTTTACAATGAAGTTACTTTATAAAAGCAAGCTACATGCAAAATAAATAACTCTAAAAAATATTAAAGCTACTTATAGTGATTCACTTTTATACTTGAAGTGAAATACACTTTACAATGGAGTATGAACTTTTTCAAAAAAAAGTAACAAAAAAAGGGACTTGAACTCAAGACCTCTTACTTAATAATGCAAATTTTAACCAAGTGGGCTAGCAAAACATATTGTATTGTTTAGCAGGAGGATTGTTGTTGTTGTTTTTGTTGTTTGGGGGTTGTTGTTGTTGTTGTTGTTGTTGTTTGGGGGTGTTGTTGTTGTGGAGGACGACCTTGGAGAGCGTGCTCATAAAAAAATATTTTCATACAATAAAAATATTTTTCTTCTCAATGAAAACAAGGGTTAGATCTCGGTTATTTTACTCCGAAAATGCACCTTTTCCTATATGTTTCTGATTTGTCGAGATTGCATAGGGCATGGGGCAAAGAGCATACACAAATCTTCGGATCTAGCTGAAATGGTCGTATCTTGGGAAAACAGAAACCTTTTCTAGTGAAATAAAAAGAATTCCTGACTAAAATGAGTGCTCCGAACACAATGGAACATTCCTCTCAGCCCAAAAATGTATGGAAATGGAAGAAAACAGATATGAGGCAACTCTTCTTCACGATATCGATCTACAATGGGAGCGGGTCTTCAAATAGGCTCTGATACCATGGTCGACAAAACAGGTATTCCAACAAAGGACGAACACCTTCAATAACCACTCACACAACCATATCAAATATAAACACACCAATGTTTTGACGTGGTAAAACCCCCACAGTGAAACATCCACGGCCCCAACCAACGTAGCCACTTGGAGTAGTTTATTAATGCAAAAGAAAAATATTATAGAGAGATTTTACAAGAGAGTTTCTCACAATCGATCATCGGAAAATGACCCTCCATGCTCTTTAAATAGAGATCATTGATCAATTGGGTGTTAAGCCACGGATCAATCACCGTTAATATCGAGGAGAATATAAACTTTCAGATCACTTTATGTTGGGAACATATCGTGACCATCGGATTTACTAACTACAAATGCATACTAATGCATACTAAAGAAACACACTTTTACTTAACGATACATTAGACCAAGTAGATCTTAACTAACTCCTAAGTGTCTAAATATCCTAACAATATATACATCCCAAAGCAAGTGAAATACCACACCTAAAATTGGTTTTGTCAATTCATCTATAAACAAATTCTTTCAAACGTTGGTGCAAGCATTTTGTGACCTCATAGTACAAAATGTTTGACCCAACCTACAACACAACGTTCAACCACACGCAACAATAATGGTTGAATTTCACTACATTCCCACCATTGAGTGAACTCTTTCAATAGATTGACAAGTAGGCTTCCAGAAATCTGCTAAAGTCTCGCTAGTGGCTTGTGGAACCCTACACTTCACTCCAAAAAATAGAGAGAATACTTCAACTACCATTAATGCCTTCAACACTTAAAATATGGGTATTTTATGCTTTCCCTAACCCCTCGTTTGACATTAGATATTTCAGCAATGAAATTCTCTATGTTTTTTTAATTTAAATTAAAGAATTTAAATAGCTCTATATAAGAGAATCTAAAGCATCATAAACATGTGTGCCTAGAGCACTATTATCAAAAAATAAATAACAAATACCTAAGAAATAGCAAAGACAGCTATGTATTAGTAGCAATAGTGGTAAAGACGAGAGCGGATAAAAAATTATGAGTAGTTCCATCTTTACCAATACCACTTATAGTCGATTTTCCATATTTACTAGTCATGGCCCTTTTGTCATAACTTGCCTTTGCCCAATTCTAGTTACATATCAATAAACAAAAACAATAACATATACAATGAAAGCATTTGAAATTTTCGCCATGATATCTCCATTGTAATCTTTGAAAATGGGGAAATAACAACTCGTTCTTCTTGAAAGCATTATTTAACTAGCACTGCAGGATGGCATGTAACACTTGTCTAGGGCTAGGAAGATCTCAAGCTACCACAAGAAATATTTGAAAAGAATGAGCTAGGACACTAAGCGGACGAAGGCAGAAAGATATGTCGAAATCATGATCCATATAGAGGGTAGAAATATATGTGGAAATGAGCATCATAGCCAGATTTTGTTTAAAGCATTGGAGGCATATTTGTATATTTTTCATTGAGAGCATCCATATCCTTCTGTCATAACTTTCCTTTGCCCAATTCTAATTATGTATCCATAAACAAAAACAATAACATATACAATGAAAGCATTTGAAATTTGCACCATGATATCTCCATTGTAATCTTTGAAAATGGGGAAATAACAACTCGTTCTTCTTGAAAGCATTATTTAACTAGCACTACAGGATGGCATGTAACACTTGTCTAGGGCTAGGAAGATCTCGAGCTACCACAAGAAATATTTGAAAGGAATGAGGTAGGACACTAAGCGGATGAAGGCAGAAAGATATGTGGAAATCATGATCCATATAGAGGGTAGAAATATATGTGGAAATGAGCATCATAGCCGGTTTTTGTTTAAAGCATTGGAGGCATATTTGTATATTTTTCATTGAGAGCATCTCTGTCGGTGCATTAATTATATGTCTAAGGCATTGAAAGAAGTTTGTATGTAAAGATTGCATTGTTTTTAAAAGAAAAAATAAATTTTAATAAATAGTTTTACATTGTTTTTAAAAATTAGGTTTTTAAGTAAAATTAAATTTGGTATATGTGAGGATCTCTTGGATGCTAGTTGTTACAAACTACTAGCATATAATGCAATTGGGAGTGGGATGGTTTGATTAAATATGCATCAATGTTTTTCTTTTATTGAAATTTTGGATTAAAAATAAAATTGTGACAGATTTTCGTAATAAGCTTCCATATACAACTAATCCACTCTCATTTTGAATTCAATGTATATGTTATTTAGATGTCATTTTATTGTTAAACATCATTTACAATATCACATTTTTGGTAGATAATAAGAAAGTTTATGATAAATACTTCTTCTATTGCTTGTATATATAATTAGTGTTGGTTGCAAGTGTGCTAATTTTACTAATAAACTTCTAAATACAAATAATACACTCCCATTTTGGATCCAAAGTGCATGTTATTTGGATACCATTGTATTGTCAAACATTTACAATATAGTGTTTTAGATAGATAATTAAAAATCATGTGATAAAGACTTCTTCAATTTATTGTATATATAATTAGTGTTGGTCATAACTATGCTAAATCCACTTATACATTTCCAAATACCACTAATACACTCCCATTTTGAAACCACTCCCATTTTGGAACCAAGGTACATGCTATTTGAATGCCATTGTGTTATCATACATTTATAGTATCGTATTTTTTGATAGATAAAAACAAAGCATATGTTAAAAACTTGTTTGAAAAATAAGCAATATTTAAGATAGAAAATTGCACAGTTTCAAGAAAAAATCAAATAGTTAATATGTGTGCGCACACGCATAGAGAGAGAAAAATGATATTTTCAAGTAATTTGATGTTGATTATATGAAACAATCAAATGCAATATTAAAGGCTTTGGGGTGCAGATAAAAATGGTAAATGACGAGTTGAACGAATGGAGACATATATTGTTAATAATGTAACTAACAACAACGTTAATGGTGGCACTCTTGCCATAAAATATTCCCCATTATTCATACTTATGAGAAAGGTTAGTTTTTTTATAATAATAAATGCACCTCTAGTGAGGGATATAAAATTCATAAAACTTTCACAAAATTTGAAGCGTGTTATTTATATGTAAAATAAATTTAATTTAACTATTTTTTAATATTTTTAAATTATTAATATTATTTTTCATAAATATAAACTAAAACTAACTAAATTCTAAATAGTGTTCAGGTTACAAGGTTGTCACCCCACTAACCAAAAACCTGGTGTGACCAATAGTCCCACAACTTAACATTGTCCAAAGGTCATGCATATATTGTTGAAATATGTACTCTGACACCTAGGTATCTTGTTTTCTAATGAAGTCTTTGTTGTATATCAAATTAGAAGCTCATAAAACAACATACACTTGCTGGAATATTCAACTCAAATAAAGATAGTAGAAGAAATACTGGAAACCAAAATCTCATGCATAATACACAACAATATTTTTCCCATCAACTAATATTATCATTCAAATAACTTCAAAGCTTGCAAGGGATCCCATACTTGGGAAAATGGCCCACATAGAAATACATAAAACTATAAACAATACCTGCAAACCTTAGAAACTATTGATCTATTGTACGACCTTGGTTTTTCACATTTATCGAGATGTACATGTATTTCCTTAAGAAAACCTTCGTATATGCGATTGTCTACAATGAAACCCACATGCACGTACTAAAAGATTGTACAACTACTTTGTACAACACGACCCAGCGATTGTGGCTCCAATGTGATGAAACCCACTTGTGATTGCCTTTGCTCTCTCCTCTTTGACATGATCTCTAAATGGAAGTCCTTCTCCACCTATCCAAGATCTCTTTGAATCACAGTCCTTTGTGATCCAATCCTCCTAAGAAAAAGTCCTTCTCTTCTTTTTGTGTCAAAAAATGATCCGAAATGGATCTGAACCAAGAATGCATAAGACTAGTACTTGTAAGACCATTCAAAAAACTATGATGGTTATGTAAACTATGTAAATAATCAACAAATGTAAAGTCGAATAAGAAAAAAAAATGAGAATGTGAGAGGGAAAATTAAATTTAATTAAAAATTGAATAGGAGAGAAGGATGAGGAATGGGAAGTGAAGACCCATGGTTGTTGGCCTTCCCTTACCCCCTAGCTCTCCCTATTTATTCACTCTCGCTCATACTCAAAAGGGTATTCTTGGTCGAGGAGAGGAGAGCATTGTAAATTTGTAGACTTGAAGAAAGAAAATATTGAGCACCATTCTCCTGGTTTTCACAATTGGGTTCCAGGGTAAAAATCTTGTTTCAGTCAATTGTTTTTCCTATATGCGTGAGGAGTATCTAGATTAAATTCTCCATCGTGTTTTTTTTTTAGTTTGTTGGTTATCCTTTAATGGAAACACTATATGTTATTTGAGTGGTTATGTGAACTTAGTTTCTACTATATTGTATTTTTATGCCTATGGGTTTGAACTAGAGCTAGACAACAATTTAATGGTAGCCTCTATTATCTAACATTGAGAATCCTTAGCCATCTACTATTGTAAAGTTTTATTTCAATAGATACAGCTCCCATGAACAAATAAACCATCCAACAACACTTAACTCTCCTTCATTCATCTATTTCTAGATAGGAAAAATCAATGGTTCCCATTTTGTCATTGTTACTATTTAAACAAGAGTTTCTAGATTCATTTCAGAGTTGTTGACAGGATTTTTTTCACCCCTGGTCAAATTTGTTATGCCTAAGGTGAATTACCAATTGTAGGGCGTTTCTAAAAGTGCATGGGTCGAATTTGTTATTCCTAGGGATAATTACCAATTGTTGGGTGTTTTTAAATGTACATGGGCGACTTTATGCTTGTTGGGGTGATTATAAATAGTGTTGGGCGATTTAAATATTGTTGGGGCAGTTCTAAATAGTGCTGGGTAAATTTATGTTTCTTGGGATGATTATAAACAGTGTTGGGAGTACCATTCTTTATTTTTCCTCTATATCACTTGTCCATAGCTTCAATCTCACCTTTGGACACACCACACAACATTATCTTGTTCCCCATCTGTCCAAGATGACTTTATATTCTTCTAAGAGCTTCATTCCCAGTCTGGTCGACTTATGTTACCACTTGAGTCGACTTTTTTCTTGTCTGGTCAATTTTCCCATTTGTATGGTCGACGAGAAGTCTTTCTTGGTCGATTTGGTTTCAATCATGGTCGACTTGACTCCTCATGGATCGAGTGGCCTCTTAATTGGCTGGCATTAGTGGCTATTATATTCCTATGTCTGGGTCTATCTCCTTTTTTTCCGGGGTCAACTTCCATTTGTTTGGGTACTCTATTTCTTATATGGTCGACCATACATTTCCCTAGGAAGTTGATTTATTGACTAGTCGACTTATATTGTATCTTGAGTTAACCTCACTACCATAGTCGACTTCCTCTCTCTAGTCGACTTATATTTTAGCTTGAGTCGACCTCACTACCCTAGTTGAATTCCTCTCTTAGGTCGACTTATGTCGTAGCTTGAGTCAAATTCTTTAAACCTAATCGACGTCCTTCATGTGAAGCTGAATCAAATTCAACTCATTGGCATTCATCTCTAGAGGAAGGAATGGTCCGAGAAAGAAGGCTACAGATGGGTTTGAGGAAGTGAGAATAAGTTATACAGAGACAAGAATTGAAGGACTTCATTGTCAATTCATTGGGTTCGTTGGTAATTTTTGAGAAGACATACCCCAAAGGAAGTCATTTCATCATATACTTCATTATGTATTTCATTGAAGATCACATCCCAAGGAATACTAAAGCCAAGACTCAACCTTGATTGGAATAGTGGACATTGAGATATATTTTGTTATCACATTTTTTGTTGCTACTTACAGATTACATCTAGGCTTAGCAGTCATAAGAAGAAGTTGGACAAAGGCTTAGTGGCATCTTTGCAAATAGAGCAACTTGTACAAGGTTAATATGGAGATAAGAACTTTAATTCTGAAAAGAATCTATTTTGGTGAAGTGAGTGGCATATGAGACTCCCATTTACGAATCAAAAGGTATCATAACAATTCCATCCTTGACGAAGACACAACTTTCAAAAAATTTGAACAGAATAGTACAAAACACAACATGGGAAGAGACAAGTTGGAATACTTAAGGGCCAACAATTCTCGGCTTCAGGAGGAGAATGAGCACTTGAAATAGAAGGTTCATATGTTCAAGAAGAAGTTTTAGGAATTCCAAGACTCCCTCGCTGCAGTCAGAATAGATTGGGACAAGCATATAGTTTAGCTTGTATACCTTGGTGAGAAGTTCATCCATATGGATAACTGGCAGGAGGATAGGCCCACACAATTGATGACGCATCTGCAACAATATTTGGAAGAGAAGGACAAGGCCTTGGAAAGGCCTCAAGTGGTTTTCCAAGAGCACGAAAGAGAAAGAAAACATTCCATTTCCAGTGCAGATTTTGGCACCATGACTGAGACCAGCTTGGTAAGATCACCTTTTGTAGACATATCTCAAGAACATCTTAATGAATTTGAGAAGTATACCATGGGTATTGTCTCTAAACTCCTAAGGAAAATGGGTTATGATGGAAAAGGGATAGGAAAGTCAAGACATGGAATATTGATCCCCATTGTAGCTACACCCTAGACTAAGAATGAAGGCCTAGGCTTTTATGGAAGAAGTAAAAATTCCATCACCATGAAGAAAATTATTTTTGTGAAGGAAACCAACATCTCGGAGTTGGTTTGATCATCAGGATAAGAAGCAACAGTGGTGAGTGAAGGTGTGATCTCACCACCACCTCAGCCTTGTGGTGGATTGAAGAAGAGCAATGATGAAGAGAATTTGTAGACTCAACCTACACCTACACTCAAAGAAAACAACACACTAATCAGCGAAAGAAAAAATAAGAAGAAGACCAGGAGGTCCACGTCAAACAAGACATTTCTTGTTTTTCATTGTTGCAAGAAGAGAGGCCACATCATACATAGTTTTTGGTATGCAAAAGCATGCTCATATTGTGTAAAGAAAGGCCATCATGAGGTAGTCTACTGGGAGAAGCAAGCCATGTTCCATAGGCCTAGTTGTTTTTAGAAGAAGAAAGACAAGAAGGCTCCACCTGCACAACATCAAAATTAGAGGCACATAGAGAAGAGGATTATGTCAAGCATCATATAATACAGTGCCAAGAATTTTTACCACCACTGCAAGTTGAGTGGACATTGGGAAGCAATTTTTTGGCAGATTCATCCAGAGCTTCACCCCAGAAACTGTACAACCATGAGAAGAGTATGGAGACTGAAGATTGTGGAAGATGAAGAGATACCTACATCTCCATTACAAGTGACAAAAGTTGTCCAAGGAAATATAACAATGCATGAGAGTAGTAAAACAAAAGAGAAGGAAAATAGGTTGATGTTGAGTGCATCCACAATCCAATTTTTGTTTCCAGTATTTCATTCAAAGAACCCCATCTTGGAGTTGTGTCGAAGGATGGTGCATGGAGGTCAATGACCTTAGAGAAGTTCTTGAGAACTCCATGGTGTGTGTACAAGCATGGGTTGACATCTCTTTCATTGCATGTTGGTTGAAGAATGACTTGCTAGCTAATGGACTAGCTCCTACAACTAGCATGTAGGGGTATGCAGATCGGTCATTATACTGACATGGTCATGAAGGGTTGTTTTTGTGATGAGAAACAACTGATCCTAGCATAGGAATGCAACCACACTTCCCTTGAGGAGTTGTTGCATGAACGAAGCTTGTTGGGGTCACAGAAGACATAGACCAACATCCGACTTGGCTTCATGATTGTTGAGATGGACTATCTCTAGGATAAAGAAGGAGATGGGAATGAGTGTTGAGTCCAAAATTCAAATATAAAGATCGCGGAGCTGAGAGTCAGTGAGTGAGAAAACTTCTGCAATGAAGGAACAAGTGAGCCAGAATCAAAGCTAGAGCCATAGATAGGGACCAGAGCCGGTAGGTAGAGCCACAAGCCAAATCCAAATCCAAATTCAAAGTTGTTTCTAGGATCCAGCATCATATCCATGTTCTAGAGGAGCAGACATAAGTACATTGATCCAAATTGGTCCCAAAGGACGGACTACTAGGAAAGCGAAGTAGTATGAGAGGAACCAAATTGGAAGCAAGTTTTTTCATCTATCCTTAGCAACTTTTTGGGACCAAAATCCTCTCGATGGGTAGGTGTGATATGAAATGGTTTTGAACCAAGAATGGATAAGACTCGATACCTGCAAGACCATTCAAAAAACTATGATGGTTATGTAAACTATGTAAATAATCAGCAAATCCAAAGTTGAATAAGACTAAAAAATGAGAATGTGAGAGGAAAAATTAAATGTAATTAAAAATTGAATAGGATAGAAGGATAACGAATGGGAAGTGGAGACATGGTTGTTGGCCTTCCCTTACCCCCTAGCTCTCCCTATTTTTCACTCTCACTCATACTCAAAAGGGGCCTTTTGGCCGAGGAGAGGAGAGCATTGTAAAGTTTCATACTTGAAGTTGAAAGAAAATATTGAGCACCATTCGCCTGGTTTTCCCAATTGGGTTCTAGGGTAAAAATATTGTTTCAGTCAGTGGTTTTTCCTATATGTGTGAGGAGTATCTAGTTTAAATTATCTATCATGTTTGTTTGCATTTTGTTGGTTATCCTTTAATGGTATCACTATATGTTATTTGAGTGGATATGTGAACTTACTTGTTGCTATATTGTATTTTTCTTCCTATGGGTTTGAAGTAGAGATACACAACAATTTAATGGGATCCTCTATTGTCTAACATTGAGAATCCTTAGCTAGATACTATTGTAAAGTTTTATTTTGATAGATACAGATCCCATGAACAAATAAACCATCCAACAACTCTTAACTCTCCTCTGTTCATCTATTTTGAGATAGGAGAAATCAATAACTCCCATTTTGTGGTTGTTATTGTTTAAACAACAGTTGATAAATTCATTTCAGAGCTATTGGGGGGATTTCTCTCATCCATGGGTCAAATTTGTTATGCCTGGAGTGAATTACCAATTGTTGGGTGTTTCTAAATGTGCATGGGTTGAATTTGTTATGCCTGGGGAGAATTACCAATTGTTGGGAATTTTTAAATGTGCATGGGAGAATTTATGTTTGTTGGGGAGTTTATAAACAATGTTGGTATATTTAAATATTTTTGGGGTGGTTCTAAACAATGATGGGAGAATGTATGTTTATTGGGACAATTATAAACAATTTTGGATGCACCATTCCTTATTTTTCTTCTATCTCACTTGCCCACGTCTTCAATCTCGCCTTTGGACACACCACACAATGTTATCATGTTCCCCATCCATCCAAGACAACTTCATATTATTATAATAGCTTCATTCCTATTATGGTCGACTTATGTTTCCACTTGAGTCGACTTAGTTCTTGTCTGGTCAATTTTCCCATTTGTATCGTTGACGTGAAGTCTTTCTTGGTTGATTCGTCTTCAATCCTCGTCGACTTGAGTCCTCGCAGGTTGAGTGGCCTCTTAATTAGCTAGCATTAGTGGCTAATAGATTCCTATATCTGGGTCTATCTCCTTTTATTCTAGGGTCAACATCCATCTGTTTGGATACTCTATTCCTTGTCTGGTCAACTATACGTTTCCCTAAGGAGTTGATTCATTGACTGGTTGACTTATATTGTAGCTTGAATTGACCTCACTACCCTAGTTGACTTCCTCTCTCTAGTCGACTTATATTGTAGCTTGATTCGACCTCAGTACCCTATTCAACTTCCTCTCTCTGGTTGAATTATGTCACAGCTTGAGTTGACTTCTCTAAACCTAGTCGACGTCCTTCATGTGAATCTGAGTTCACTTCAACTCATTGGAATTCATCTCCAAAGGAAGGAATGGTTCATGAAATAAGGCTATGGATGGGTTTGTGGAAGTGAGAGTAATTTATACAGGAATAAGAATTAAAGGACTTCATTGACAAGTCATTGGGCTCATTGGTAGGTTTTGGGAAGACATATCCCAAAGGAATTCATCTCATCATATACTTTGTTATGTATTTCATTGAAGATCACAGCCCAATGAATACCAAATACAAGACTCGGCCTTGATTAGCATAGTGGACATTGAGATATATTTTGTTATCACATTGTTTATTGCTACTTACATATTACATCTAGGCTTAGCGATCAGAAGAATAAGTTGGATGAAGGATTAGTGGCATCTCTACAGATAGAGCATCTTGTACAAGGTTAACATAGAGATAATTATTTTAATTCAAAAAATAATTTGTGTTGGTGAAGCGAGTAGTCTATGAGCCTCCCATTTACAAATAAAAAAATGTCACAATTTCTCACATGAGTATGATCCCCTTGAGTCATAGTCCTTAATGACTCAAACACTTGAGAAAAAGTCCTTCTTTTCTCCCAAGTGAAAGGAATACCTTCTCCTTCACCTAGCCTTTCTTTTATAATATTGAGTTATGACCTAACCCTATTCTCTAAAGTGATTGACGATTGAGATCACTTCTCATCTCACTTGATATCAATGGTTATTATTTAATTCACCAACCCTAATTAAATCATTTCCTTAAATAAAATTCAACTCACTAATAAAAACACTTTACTTTAATAATTCCTTTAATTAAAGTAAAGTCTCAAGGTGTATATATTTGGACCCCTTCCACATATATAGACACTTAGACTTATGAAAAAGTAAATGTCCAATGCTACAAACATCGACACATACGACCAATATTTCATATATTCATGAGTGTTTTTCTTCAATGATTTTATGTAAGTTTTGTGGAATTCCTAACATAAATTCAATGCTTATCTACTTAATTAGAATACTATGAAATATAGTTGTAACATTAATCTATCATTCTAATTTTAAATGGAAAAATAAGAAAAAAATTATTATGAAAAGATATATTTTATAGATGGAAGATGGGTGCCGAGGTCTCTATGGCTAGGGTTCCTCTAGTCGCATCCATGTCCACATTCTCCAGGGATCGGCTCTCTACATTTTTTCTCATTTTTTGCTAGCCTATCTGAACCTCTTCATCTCTGGTTGTTGGATTTGGTTGAGTTCACATGGTTGTGGCTAAGGTTTCCAAGTTATTTCTAGTGAAGGGAGGATGTGGAGGCAGCTGCGACATAAGTGGGTTTGGGGGTTTGTCATGACATGAGCACCATGATATGTTTTTTTCTCAGCTATTGTGTTTGGCTTCAAGCTCTCACCCCTGATCATCTTGGTTGTGCTCCTTCTTTATTTGGGTTTGTCTCATCCCTCCTTGTCCTCAACTTATTGTTTCACTTCAGATCCGTAGGTACTTGAGTGTCGCTTCTCATGTCTAAAGTTCGGTGACTCTGATTTGGTTGTTGATGACTTTTTTTGTGAAGTGTATGGGACTATCAGGTTTTCTTCATAGTGTTGTAGGTTTCTTGGTGTGGCATTTCTCTCTCTTGTGGTTGGTGGTTGTCTCCTTTTTAGGTTTCTTCATCCTTTCATTGGTTCATTCAAGGTTAGATGTAGATTCAGAGTTTCTCCAAGTGCCATGGTGGGTGTTGATGTTGTGATTCAATGTTTCTCAGTGCTTTGGGTTTGGGGTTATGTTCCCCTTTTTCGGGGCCTTGTGTCGGTCCTATTCCTACCTCACTTTCAGTATTCTTTCCTTCTTGTGACTGATCAAGTTTTGGTTAGAGCTTTGAGGTCTTTTTTTGGGCATGCAATATTGATTTGGAGCATGTTAAATGCTTTGAGGTCCTATCCAAGGGCGATAAGTTGTTCGGACTTTTTCTATTGGTTGCAAGTAGGTGTTTTTATTGATCGTGGGGGAAGGGTTCCTTCAATTTCTAGTCTCAATAAGGTTTGCATGCCTCTCTGACATAGTCTGTAATGTCCCCATTTTTTGACATTATTATGTTACAGAGTGTTATGCTTACCAGAGTAGCTAGATGAGGGTGATAGCGAGTTCAGGAGATATTGAGGCGTTTTATTGGGCCCGACTTGCATCATTCATCATATTTCATCATCAAGATCCATTCCACACAACTTGGCTTTGGTTTCGTTGCATTCCGATTATTTCCGTGAGTTATTATGGGTCATATTTTAATTAATTTCACTAAGAAGGTCATTTTGGGGATAATACTTAGAGAAACCTCTTAGTGTAATAGCTCATCAGAATCAGGAGGAAGAGCACTATAGTATTAGATGATGAGAAGTGACTTTCAGTTTCCAAAGAAGCCATGGGGATGAATAAATCACTTTTAAGAGGCAAAAAGGACAATTGATTAATAAAGTGATTTAATTAAAGAATAATAAAAATAAAGTAAAAGTCACTTGGAGGGAAAAGGTGAACCTGGGGGATAAAAGAGATAAAGGGGCCTCTATTCTCTCATTATGTTGGTTATAATTTTGATGTATGGCTTCTTGCTAGAGACCCCATGATACTTGGGGATTTTGAGGGTTTTGAATGAACAAACCCTAGAGATCAGCTCAGTGGTGAAAGATCCCATCTTTACTGATCCAAGCTTGGCCAAGGAGGTGAAATTTTCCTCCCTCTCCATTCTATCTTAGTTCATATCCACTTCAGCTATCATTTTGTGAAGAAGGGTGCACCATAGAGGATTTTCTGCAGAGAGGGTGCACCACTCAACCAAGGGAGATTCGATTTGGTCTTAGGGGGTTGGGTTTGGACCAAATATCACTTGGGGAATATTGGCCATCATCAGTGTGAACCTTTTGGCACTTGTGGGGGGTTTCCAACCTCCATATTTATTTATTTTTATGGCTGGGTGAATTTCATGTAGGAGGGAGCATTGGGGGTTTGAGATCCTGTGATTTGTTAGAAGATTAGTCATCTAAAACCAGGGTATATTCACATATGAGTTAGTTATAATCAGATATACAAGTTTTATCCATTTCATGAAGTTTTACATCATATTTTACTGTGCATATTTCAGCAGGGCGAGTTTCAGTAGGAGGGCACATTTCTTGGCATGGTAGAATTGATTTTGGAGCATTATATCAACCATTTTGGGAAGACATCATTAAGGGATCCTTGAAGATGATTGCTCATGGTATTTCCTTGCATTTTGAGGGCATTACATCCCTATTTTGTGGATTTTTTATTACTTATATTGAATATGGAAATTACTGTGCGTTGGACAACCAAGTGCATATTAAACAAAGCAAGGATTTGAGGTACTATCTTATGGTTTTTAATAGCTATTAGTTTATGGTTTATTTGGTTATCTTTGCATGTGTTTTCCATATATATTACATGAATAAATATAAGCCACATACATCAGAAAATACAGTTAATTGAAAGAGCAAAACTTTGGGGGTTATAAGGAGGTTATAACCCATCCTATTGACCTTCTAAACTCATTAGAAACCATACTTGAAGTTTGGACAAAAAGAAGCATTGTTTAGTCAAGGTTGTTGAGCAAACACATCAAAGTGTTTGGCGAAAGTCTCAACCACATAGATCTTATTTATATATCAGATTTGGTTGGGAACATTACAGTGGTATCAGAGAAAATTTCCTTCTCCAGCCTGTGATACACATTGATGATCTAGAGGACAGATGGATTTTGTGTATTTTGTAGAGGAGATCATATATTGTAATGAGGAATATTATGCCCATAGTGAGACATTCAAGGCTCAAGTAACATTTCAACAGTTTGTATCCATCAAAAATACTGGGTGGAGAAAAGATGAGGTTACACATTGGGACAAAAATATGGAAGAAATCAATTATTGGAGCAGCATAGCAGAGGAAAACAAAGCCAAAGAAGGAAAGGAGGTAGATACAGCACTGCCAACTAGTAGATGGAAGGAAACACGGGTTGAGCCTACACCCATTAGGACCAAGGAACTTTGCTATAGTTGCAAAGAGCCTTGGGAGCCAGATCACATATGCAGGGGTAACAGAAAGGTGCACATTGTTGAGGTGCACTACAATAGTGAGGATGAGGAGATGAATGAGGACGCAACCATAGATGCCTATTTAGAGGAGTCTGATGAGACTAGTGACTCCTATGCATCTAATGGACAGTTAGATGGACAAGATGATAGTGCATGTTCTTTAGATTCCCTATTAGACAGTGTTGAGGACTCAACACTTCAGCATAGTGGTGACACTTGTGAGGATTCTGATGTGTTAGCACCTGGTATGAGGTCATGCGTGGGGGATATTGTTCCTCCCATGGAGTTGAGTATGACACGGTCCTTACCTTCTCATAAATTTATGATATACATGACACAAGAGGATATCAGTAGCATTCTGGAGGTGGTAGAGTATCCTTGTGTAGCATTTGAACACAAGGGACATATCTATCTACAAGCACAGGAGGAGAGGCATGTCTTGGAGCCAGTTGACTATATACATACCTATCAGTATGAGGAGAGTGATTCACCTCTTTTGGGAGTCTATTGTTAGATCAAGTTGTGGATACCGACAATTTGATGGGATACTCACTTCCAAGACCAGTCTACAGTGATGAGGATGTTGATATTATGGTAGCTGCGGGAGGTATTAACTTCCACATGTAACCTATGACAAGAATAGAATATTCTGGGAAGCAAGATAAACCATAAAACGTTGGATAATAACCCTAGGATACAAGTCGTCTCAAGAGAATATTTAATGTTTAGTTATTATCCTCTAGAAACAGAAGTCAGCCCAGACAAGTGAGATAGACTAGTATAAATAGAGGGCGTTAGAGCTCAATTGTTACACACACTCTCACAACTGCATAAGACCAATGGTGCACAAGTTTGGAGAGGAACTGCATATGAAACTACAGTTGTTGCAGCTGGCATTTTAGTTTTTACTTGGACTTTCTCTTGGTTATGGTTTGAACTTTCTACTCATTTTTTGGTTATTCTTGCTTGGTGCGTTAACCTTGGAGAAAGGTGTGCTACCTTGGTTGGCTATTGGATTGCTTCCAAAATTATGTTATCTATCAACGTTAAGGTGCTCGAGGGTGGCCTTTGTTCCTATGGTTGGGTGAAAATATTGCTATATTGTATATGGTGAAATGAGCACACCTATTTTTCTAACAGGTTATGGGCCTACACTATCTTTGGACAGTCTAACCATTGGAAGATAGATTGGGAGGTTTTTCTCAGTTGCAGTTGCATTCAAAGTTTTGTTGCAGCAACGAAACCCTAACCCTCTTGTTGAGGCACCTTAAGTGAAGAGCTTGACATAATTCTTAGATAGCCTAGTGTGCCCTAGCCTAGCGCACCTCCTGGTACTCTCAGCAAGCCAAGGCGTCAAGTTTGAGTTTTTGGTCAAAGTCAAAGGTTGACCAAATGGAAGTCAAAGGTTGACCAAGTCAAAGAAGTCATGACTTACTCTATAAAGTCAAAAAATAAGTTAGAAGGGGCTTCTAACTTTAGAGCATGGAAAACAAGGATTGACCTCATCCTTTCCAAGAATAAAGCATTGGATATCATGAAAGGAAAGATCATGGAACCATAGTTTGAAGCAGGAAAAGAGAAGGAACCTCATAACATTGCAGTTATGGAGCAAGTTCAAGGAAAATGACATCAATTCTATGAGTATCATAGTGGAATCTATAAAATACCACTTGATACCCTACATCTCTCATCTTGACTCATCTAAGAAGATGTATGATGCCCTAACTAACCTATTCTCAATCAGAAACATTGGACCTGTAATGAGCCTGAAGAATGAGCTTCGTGACATGAAAATGAATTATGATGACAACATAACATCATACTTTATAAGAATCTCTTAGTTAAGAGATCAACTACAAACTATTGAAGAAATCATTTCAGAAAAGGAACTAGTAAATATAGTACTCAATGGCCTTCCCAAGACATGGGATGCATTTTCTGCGAGCATGAACACAAGAAAGGAGTAGCCCACATTTGAAGAGATTTGGAATTGTTGTGCACAAGAATAATCAAGGATTAGCACAAAAGAGAAATTACAAAATAAATATAATGATCAAGCCTTCACAACGAATTTCAAGAATTTTAGGAATAAGAGGAAGTTTGGCTTAAGGAAGAAACCAAATCAAGAAAAGGATATGTCAAAAATACAATGCTTCAACTGTCGAAAATATGGTTAGTACAGGAACCATTTCCTTGAGTTAAATAAAAAGAATGAAACACACGAAGCAACAGTTTCCGAAGAAAAGGAACCAGCCTCAAAGAAATTTAAGCAAGATGAAGCAGACTTC
Source organism: Picea mariana (assembly GCA_032191745.1). Lineage (NCBI taxonomy): Eukaryota > Viridiplantae > Streptophyta > Pinopsida > Pinales > Pinaceae > Picea > Picea mariana. The sequence goes on from JASDQU010737668.1 coordinate 112,545, forward strand.
TTCTTCTAGTCAAGGTAACAATAGTCTTCTATAACATAGTTCTTGTGCATACCATGTTTACATAGTTCCTATGTATATATTTCTTAGAATATAAGATGGTTAGTGAAACAATATCTATGGAATAATAAAAAGATAAGGATTGTTATTATGATGACTACAAGTCAAGTAATGAAGCACTTTGACAATCTTTTGTGGCAAATTCCTGAGGAATCTATTATATAAGTAACAACTGCCAGATAGGATGAAACCAAAATCAAACTTGAAGAGACCCAAAAGGAGTCAAACCATAAATGAGTCATTAATCAAGAGGAAATTAGAATAAGACTTGCGACACTTTGCAGAAGGCAATAAGGATGCAGACGGAAGCATGGACTCTCTTAGATGGAGAGAGCTGATTGTAGAATTCCAAAAGAAGAGCATCCATTCATCCATGAAGCCAGGATTAGGAGGAAGCTAATCCTAAATGATATGATCCATTGAAGAATCTGTGAATATTATGAAGTATTTGTCCATGTTCCCCATTGAAAGTAGCATCCATGATAAGCAGCACGTGTTCAATTTGACTCTAGAAGAAGTCTTCTTCAAAAAGAAGTCTTAAGTATCCTTGGTTGTTCATCTACATCTATGTTCCTATGATGAAAGGAAGAAGTTGGAATCTTCAGGAAGGAAGGGAATGGAATATATAGAAGAATCCATGGACCCTAAAGTTAAAGAGGATCATGAGGAAGAACATGAAGATTTCAAGAAAGAAAGAAAATCCAGAACAACCAATTATTATACCGAGAATCATAAGACTACCAGCTTGGTTTGAACCCACTAGAAGAAATCAAGCAGAAGAAATGGAAGTTGTGATGAAGAACAGTGTATGTAAGAAAATGTGAAAAATACCTATGAATGGAAAGCATTGCGATATTCAGAACTAGAGGCTCTTCCAGAAGGAAGGAGAAGAATATGACAACAACTTGTTCCAATAAACTAGATATACCTCTTACAGTATCCATGGATTGAAATTTACATGTAAAAGATTGTTCTTCCCAATAAAGAAAATTGACAAAGAAGCTTATGTAGATCAATCTCAAGGTTTTTAGGTAAACTAGAAAGAGACCCATATATGAAAATGGAAGAAGAAATTGCGTGGATGCAAGCAACTTGATGCAGAGTATCTCATATACAGCAGAAGCATGGTGAAAACTTCCTATGATAGAGAAAGTGTATCAGAATGGCTACTCAGAAGTCTGAGGTGATGGATTGATAATCCATGGGAAACTCCCATGATGACAAATCTAAAGAAGTTGAGAGACTCTAATACAGTAGACCCATCTCTATATCGACAATTGATTGGCTCGTTAATGTATTTGGAAAATACTCAGCCGGATATTTTCCTTGTGGAATGTTTGAGTTATGATATATATCTGCATGGATTTATTGATTCAGATTGGGAAGGGAGTGCATATGAAAAAAGAAGTGCTACTTGGATATGTTTTAGTTTGAGCATTGCCACAATGTCATGGACTAGCAAGAAACAAAATTTTGTTGCACTCATTATTTCATAAGTAGAGTATATTGTAGTTTGTGATGCTTGTATGGAAGCAGTGTGGCTCTGTAAGTTGGTTTCTTGACTATCTGATCAGATGTTGAATTCCACCATGATATGTTTTGATGATTAGAGCTATGTGAATATTTCAGAGAACCCGGTGTTCTATGATAGGTTGAAGCAAACTGAGATCAAGCATGATATTCTCCATGATAAAATTCTAGAGGGGAGACTTGGTTCTCCAATATATCTCCACAAATGAGCAGATAGCAGATATTTCGATAAAACCTCTGTTCAAGATGAAAAGATCATGTACTTAAGGGATAACCCGGGGCTCGTGGAGACGAATTCCTTATTGAAAAAGGAAGAGATTACTCCTAGGTTGAGAGGGAGCACTGATATGTTATTGATTTATAGGCAGTCATTTTCTAGTTCGGAAAATGGTCCAGGCTGGGCAGTCACTTTCCATTCTAAAAAGTGGCCCAATATTTCTGACAGATAGGCATTTTCCAGTTTGGAAAATGGTCCAGATCGGAAATTCATTTTCGTAATTAAAATGGTCCAATAGATTATTGATGTACCATAGACAGTGATTTCCCTTATCGCGAGTGTGGGGGAATGGTCTAGGATAGTGATTCTTCTTGGCAGTCACTCTGATTAGTGGTAAAGTAGAACGGTCTGCCTCGTCGGGCAGTCATTCTTTCAAAGTTTATAGTTGTGAGCAATTTCAAAGAATGGTCTGTTTTGGAGGTTGGTGCAGTATAGTCATTTCCATAAGAAATGGTTCAGACAATCATTCCCTAGTGTAGACTCATTCTCTCCAGGTTGCACTATGATTAGTGTCAGAGGAATGGTCCAGGTTCAGTAATCAGGGACAAGAATTCCCTAGGGCAGACTCATTCTCTCCAGGTTTCACTATGATTAGTGTCGGAGGAATGGCCCAATTACGTGAATGATCTAGGCTCAAAAATCATGGACAATTATTCTTCTATGCTTGGAGAATAGTCCTGATAGCCCATGGCTGATGTTTTACTTTCTGAGGGAAGATGCTCTTCCATATCTCACAAATGTAAGTGGAAGAATGGCCCAAATGACTCAGTTTGTATCATGATATTGTTATTCAGGTTGATATCAAATGATATGATTGTTGTGGAGACTTTATGTCTCTAGATAGTAGTTGTATGCCACTGTGGTGGATGTATTCCATTGATTGTGACTATGTGTCATTGGTTAGTAGTCATGTGCTACTAGGTGTGGTTGTGTACCATTGAATAGTAGTTGTGTACTACTATGGATAGATACATTTTTGTTATATTGAATGGCATTGTTCTGATTTCCATGGAGACTACCACTAGTGTTGGAGATGATTTCCATCTAGATGGATAGTCAATGTGCTAATGGACATGCATTCTTCAGGCGGAGAATGGTCAAGGAAGGATTGATTGTTGAAATAATGTAACTGCGAAGAGCATTCTTATTATTTTGTTATTGGATTAAATCCCCATTGTGGATTAATCATGTCATTATTATTATTTTTATTGTTAGATTAATCCCCATTGAGGATTAATCAAGTTGGTAATTGTAAAAGGACCAAATCCCCTTTTGCGGATTGGTCATCGGACAATTATAATGTAAAGAATAAGAAGTCGGCCCCAGCAGTTATAATGAAAGGGCCAGATTTAATTAAAGGTGGATTTACCCACCCAGTGAGAGAGGTCGGCCCAGCCAGTTGGTGACTCTTCACACATG
>JASDQU010737669.1:0-26176 GCA_032191745.1 Picea mariana
CCAAATGTAAAGGGAGGGATAAACCTCCAAGAGGAAGATACAATCCTCCAATATAAAGAGATATTTGAACTCTCTATCCTTGCCCCTTCCTTCCACCCAAGAATATATGAGAGATAATAAAACTTTATTCAATTTTGGTCTGTTCATAAGACCCAAATTGTACCGCATGCCCCGCGCTCAATATTTAACATCTAATTCTGTAACTCACACACAAGAAACTAAAGTCCGTACTCTTTCCAATGGAAGTGGTTCCACTGCATTTGGAGTCTGTATGAAAAATGTATGACTATTTTACCCAGAACACCTGTTTTTTGACTAGTTTCAGGATTGGTCACAAACCCTATATTCCACAGAGTGTATCTCCATAATTATAGCGAATCAAGAGCTGAAATTTTTACCAGAGGTACCTTGATATGTCTTCGCAATACCATAGCGATTTCACCATCTGAATCGTTCTAGAAAAAAAGTTATAGAAAAAATGGTAAGATGACCTGAAAATAACATACCTTAGAACACATCACCAAAAGACTTCATCCTCCCTTGAAATCCGGCCTTCTTTTACTTCTTCTTCTCTCTGAAATTCGACTTGTATCAAATGAATGTATAATGATGTTTATTTTTACCATTTATTTTATTTCCTTTTAACATTAGGGCCGACCTGACACTTTCTTATTTTGTAATTCTTTTCTTTAATTATCTTCAGGGCCTACATGTACAATTCACTTTGTCATCTTCAAAAATTCATTTCTCCTCAACCATGAGGATCCACGTGACGTGCCACATACCATCGGAAACAACATGATGTATACTATCCATCCATGGGTGTTGTATCTGCATGTTCATTTTCCTTCATGTCCAAATAACTTCATCAATCTTGTGGTCCAAAACCCATGACTAGGGTTGACATCAATGACAACAACCAATCTTCCAACAGTTTTTTAGCTTGCTCTTCTTAGTTCATTTTGATCAATTTATAGTAGTTTTACTTATTCATTTTTGGGCTTTCATACTAATAACCAAAGACACTTACAAAGTGTTTTGGACCATATTTTTTCATTGTCTTCTTCCTATTTTTTGCAGGTTTCGAACATATAGGAGGATACTCTGCCGAAATTTGGCGGATTTGGAGCATCCAGGAGCACCCCATTCTTCAATAAAAATTTGTAAAACTTTGTAAACACTTGTGACCCTCCTAATGAATGGTCACAATTCATTCCAAAAAATATATTTATAATCTCATTAATAAAATCAGTGGGTCTACAAGATCCCACTATTCATCCCCCCTAAAGGGAACAGTGTTTTGGTGATTGTCTCATTTTTTGCAATTTTAGCTTAGATTCATTTTTCACAACTAAGGTGTTATAACCCTATGTTTCATAGGATCAACTGGTGACTAGAAAATTTTCACTCTTGGTGTAATTTGGTTGTAAATAATATTTCATCTTTGCAAATTATTTTCAAAAGAAAGAAAAGAAAAAGAAAGAAAGAAAAGAAAGAAAAGAAAAATAAAATAAAATAAAAGAAAGAAAAGAAAACAATAAAAGAGGGAATAAAAGAAAAAGGGATAAGGCCCCATGCAATAATAATGACTTGATCCATACAGTTTAATCATGGTCAAAAGTCTTTTTAAATTTATGCTGATACGATTAGTGAATAAAACTTGGCTAAACTGTTTAATCTTAGCTAAGCAGGTAGGCTGGTTAGTGAATAAATTTGATCAAACTGTTTAAACTTGATCAAATAGCCCCAGGATAGAGTAATTTTTATCCCAACAATCTAATCTGGGTTAAATGTGTTAGGTAAATAGGTTAGAACATAGGTTAGTTGGCTTTCCTTCAATAAAAAAAGCATGATGTTGGATGAAATTCTTTGTTTGATGTTAGAAGGTTGTGTTCTAACCCCTTGGTGGCAAAAAATGAAAAGAAACAACGCAAAAAACCCACAAAATGCCACTATCCTAAGTTTCAGCAATAAAATGTGTTGCATGCTCTGTGATTAAAGGTTGCACTGAGAAGCCCCCGGGGGGCAGCGCAATTGGCAAGTGCCGTGAAAATGAATTTTCATGAGGTTTCGAGTTCAACTCCCCCCGACTTACCTTGTGTGCCACGTAAGGGGCATCGTGGGAACACCTGGAGGTTATAGTGGTAGCGGTTGGATAACATGGCCACGTGTAACGTGAGCACGTGCCCAACTAATTTCTGATTCCTCCAGACATTAAAAAAAAAAAAAAATTGCGCTGAGATCAATGACTGAGAAAACAATGCTTAGATCTATGACCGACAAGAGATATCGAACCCCCCGGACCATTCTATCTTTAATGGTGGGGGGGGGTCTGATATGGTGGTTTTTCCTAGTGGGTTCCATCCTAACGTGGCGTAAATATATTACATCGAACCCCCTTACTCTAAACCAGTTACTGCCTACCCCCCCTTCGACATACCGCCATACCAGCCTTGCTATACCACCTTTGATGCATGACGACTCACTCCACTACCGCTATTTGCAACTCATGCGACTTTACTTTGTCAGCGTACCTCGTCCACCACTCATCTGCCACACATCACATCCCCTCCAGTTGCTACCCTCCACATCACCCTCACATGCCCTTAACCCATCACTTGTCTATCACCTCATCCCTAGATATCCGTTGGTCATTCAAAGCAGCCAAGTATACTCATTAGGCTACAGAATGGTCCACCAATACCCAATGGTCACATGTTCGCCCGTTTTAAATCCCATTTCTCTGCCATTATCGCATTGTTCACACTTTCTGCATACCAGAAGCTTACTTCCCCCGTCGTTTCATTCAGTGACCAAGATAAAGCAAATTTCCCGCTAACATTTTTTGTTTCAGATTGCAGGTAAGAGTTGAATTCATGGTGCCAAAATCTAAGCAATCAGAGGTCAATGAAAATCCATTCCTCCTGCCTCTTTTTGATCTCAACCAAATTCCTCTGGCTAACAAAGACTACCTAATCTCAGAGCCTAGATGTGAATTCGATTTTTCTGAATTGCATTCATGGTTTAGAGACACCTTCCTGGATCAAAGTGATGAGATTCAACTCTAGGATTCCAATATCCCATTTGTATCTTTTTCCCCAAATTCATCATTTTCCCAAGTTTTCCCTCAAGTGTCAGGCGCATTATCTCCCCAATCAGAGAGCTATATTTTCATCATCTAGAGAGACCCTTTTCACTATCACACCCAAGGCCATTGACCAAATGATGAAAATACCAAGAGTCGAATCCCCCTCTACTTTCACCATTGAAGTTCTAACTGAAATGTACCAAAATTTGTCATGTCCCTAGAGAGCACAAATTTTCAAGTTTTTCCTTCCACAGAATGCCCAATTCCCCAAGAAAAATCCCCCCTACCATTATTCCATGTTTTCAAAAAAAGGTAATCAAGTCATTTCATCGTTATGTTGTTTGCTCGGGTACTATTCAGACGAATGGGTGGACAAGACCATCCTAGGTTTTTTGTCCATTTTCTCTGTCAAAGAAAACGCCACCACCCTATTCGACTACAACAGTTTTCTAGCTAAGAACATGCATGAGAAACTTTTCAAATTTCCCACAGAGGGCATGTTCCAGTATTCTTCAATACCGGCTTACATGTTCGTGTTATTTCAAGCAGACAAGTTCTTATTCCCAATGCAGAAACTAGACCAGGACGGCAAACCACAACCTGCCACCTCTTGGACTTCATTACTGAGAAAAAACTCCACAGAGTTTAATTTCAAGCAATTCATTGAGAAGTTTTACCACCTAGTGGTAATCATGCTTAGTGGTAGACAAGAACCAAGGATAAATGAGGAGATACAAAGAATTTTACACCTCTCGGACCTTGCCAAGACTGGAGACTGGTATCTATATCAGAATCACACATAAATCAGAATGTATGGATGTGAGTTAGCTCCTTATAAGCTTCCCAGATATGTACCTATTAGGATATTCACCTTGGAATACATCAGGCAAATGATCAATTCATCCAACATACATTTTGTAGCTTTGAAGAAGAAACAACAATTGAGAATTAAAGGGAAGATGGGATCCTTTATCTGTAACAGTCGAGCTGCCAGGGAAGAAGCAAACAAGCTACTAAAGGAAATGAAGTTTGGCATCAATTTCCCTTGGCACTATGATCCATGTGGTATTATTGCACAAATGAAATTAAGGAATAAAAGTTCCCCATATGCTCATGTTCCCAAACTAGAGATCGAGAAATTTATGAACCAAACATTGTGGGAGGTGAACAATCTGGAAGACGTTGAACAAAAATCTCCTCCAACCATTTTTTCACAGACCACTACTCCACAGATACCAAAGGAGAAAAGGCCCAAAAAGGATGCCTCACCTTCAATTAATGAAGTCTCAGCAGAGGATTTCCAGGTGTAGAAGAAAAGGCCCAAGACCAGTCATACAACTGATAGATCGAGAGAGGAAGAGACCCAGTCTACCACAGTAGTTGAGGGAGAAAAATCACCATTGTTCTCAAGTAATCAGCAGATGATGTCCACTTCTTCGTCAAAAAAGTAGACTGATACCACTTTGACCACCCAACCATCATAAGGGTCTGCAAAAATGAGTATCTTTGAGAAATATGATTTAATCAAGAAGAAGAACGAGATGCTGACAAATAACACCTATGCTCAATTCTGGAAACAAACATCAACAACACAGTATAGATTTATCTCTGCTTTTGATACAGAAAAAGGGAGAATGCACATCGTGTTTCTACAGGCACATGTTCCCATCCATAGGAAATAACTGATTACAAAAGGTCAACACTTGATTTTGATGCCAAGAAAGTACATCCAGTTGATCAAATGGATTTGCACAGACAGATTGGAGAAATGGTTTTCTCAACATTGGAAAACGCTTCCACAACCGCTGCAAAATTACAGGTTTCTCTGAACAATGTTCAGACTCAACTAAAGCTGGAGAAAGTGTCATCTTTTGCAAAAGATAACAGGATCAAATATTTAGAAGAGTTGGTACTTAAAGTTGGGTATGACCCCTCGAATGTGAAAGTAGTTGAAGAACTGCTGAAGAAAAAGAACGTTGACATAGCCTCCTTGAGAAATCAATTAAAATTGTCAGCTACTGAAGACTCACAAACCAAAGAGATGGCAGAGACAGAGGGTCAAAAAGAAGAAATTCTAAAGTTGATCATGGAACAAAATGCACAGATCAAAGAGATGGAGGTTGAGCTAGAAATACTAGTAAAGGAAAAAGAACAGACAGATCCCATGGAGGTCATCCCATTAAGTGCAGTTCCCCTCACAAGAGTTAGCACAATGACAACATCAACAACCACCACTACAGAACTTCCATCATTTTCCCCAGTGATAGTTCTAGAGACATCTGAAGCTCTAGCAAAGTCAATGGAGGAAATGACTTTACAAGGAGCAGAAATTAAAAAATTGCAGCAAGAGATGGAGCATCTCCAGAAGCTTAAATCTTCTTTCTAGGTCAGCTACAACACTGAGAGGCACACATCAGAAAAACTGAAGCAGGAGATGCAACAGCTTCAAAAGAAAACAGTTGTGGGAAAAACACTAGCAGAAGCTAAGGAGAATATTTGGATGGATATCTCAAAATCCATGACAGAAATATGGACCCTCATGCATATCATGATTGAGCAAAACGAATTGGTGTTAAGGAGTAGGTAGGCCATCGACAGGATCAAGGGAGAGTTGGGAGAAATGCCCACAGAAGAAAATGAAATCATCAAGTTTCTAAATTCAAAGACTAAGGATGAGCTTTAAAGTCTTTAAATTGAGGATAGGACTGAGACTATCCTCGAAGTTAAGAAGGTCCTGACCAAAAGAGGATTAATGTTGCAATTGGAAGAGAGAGCCCAGAACATGGATATCAAAGTTCAAAGATTCTTCAGCAATATTGACGCTTTGTAGAAGAAAGGCCTTCCCAATTTACTGGTTTTAAATAACAAACTAATGACCTTGTCAGACTACAAGAAAAATATTTCCATGGTGGCAAAGGATAGCTCAAATTTTTCAGGAATACAGGGTAGCATAACAGGTAAGGAATTTTTAGAGACTCTGCAATTAGACCTCGGTATCCAACATGAAATCGGGTATATTTTCATCACCAAACCAACTTTTGTCAAATATACAGAAATGGATGAAGTCTACATAAGATTGCTAAAAGTTACCATTCACAGTCAATAGAGATGGGAGGATTTGTACACTCTGATCGAGTGAGTGATAAGGTGTAAAATCCAAGTCAGCATACAAAAAATTCAAAGTCAAGTTTATGACTCACCAACAACCTTCCCCAAAATCAGCACAAAGAATCCAATAGATCATTAGCAGTTCCTACAATTTTGTATTATGTTATCTAGTTAGTTAGCTTTGGATTTTGACGCATCCTGATCATTAATGACATGATCGATTGTAATATTTTCTATAAATACTTCAAGTTTCAAAGTACTCAGGGTTGATCTTTACGCCCAAGCAAGTTGTAAGCACTGTAATCTTTCTCAAGAGATCTACCAGTAATAAAAAGGATGTTTCACAGGATTCCTGCGTGTTAACTGTTGGTGATGTTTACTCCTCTTCATTGAATGGTTTTTTTGTCTTTGTAATCATTTATGTTTTCTATATCTGATCATTTAAAAGAATTTATAGTTGTAGAATTTATCTTTGTATACTCTGTTTTTGGCTTTTAAAGATCTAAGTGTTTGTCTTATGATGTTATAATAAATAAATTCTTAAATGCTTCTTTATTTTAACTGATTATCTCATCTTTTCTTCTATCCATCATTTACTCTAAAGGATCCAGCAGTTGCATTATCCTGCCCTATGAAAATACCTTATAAAATCAGTTCTTTGGTCTCAAACTTTATAAAACAAACCCCATAGCCCAATGGATGCGTAAGAAACATTTCATCCATTTTTATAAAACAAACAACAGAGTCTTATTCATTTAACTAGCCTAATATCTAAAAACCTGAAACATAGATAAATCTTATAGAGAGATCCCTCTTTGAAACTGGCAGAGCTAGATCCCAGTTTTGAAGTGGTTGGATAAAGTTACCTCTGATCAATTTCTTCTACCTCCCAACAACCTCTGGGAATTTACAGAGCGATAACATAGTGGTGACCATACTGGGGAACTGAACAAACTTTTTACCCTACGATTTATTTTCCCTAGACAAAGAAAACTTATTTCTGAACGAATCATAAAATCTAAACTTATAAAGAGATAATGTTAAGAGGTTGTTAAATTTTGTATGTAATTAGTTTATAAATCTCTTAAAAAATTAAAATTATGGCTCCTAAAAGATTTTTTACCAGATCTCATCCAGATCCAGAACCTGAAACAGCAATAGACAATCCCAAAAAATTACTCAAAAAGAAAAACTCTACAGAGGGTTTCGAGAGTCACAGTCCTCTTCATAGGTCCCCTTCTCTCCCAGAGAAGTTGGTCCCCTTTCAGGATCTCAAGTTTGGCATATCTTTTGAACAAAGCCTTTTTAGAGCAAAATCCAACGGGTTTGTAAGTGAAATAGTTTTAGATCAAACCATCCTACAACCCAAGACCCTTGAAATACTTTCTCCCAGGGCAGACGTTGATCAATGATTTCTTCAGGAATTTTACAAGTTAGAAGATCTAGTTGCGAATCTTGATCAAGCCTTAGACCAAGCTAACTTCCAACAGTTAGTCGAACTTTCTGCCTTGACTATTGCTGCAACTTTTGTTAAACCTAAACCAACTCACGTTTTTCCTTCCAGCCCTTCATTTTCCACAACTTTTGTCACTTCCCCTCCAATCACACAAGTTTTTGTTCAACCTCCTCCACCAATCATGGTAGAAATATATGCTCCATTGGTGTTGGCCGCTCCTTTACATGCCATGCCCCAGGACTATCAAACCAAACTTCCTCAGTTTGATGGTATTGGTCCTCTGAATGCACAACAACATGTTGACAAGATGAATTATTATTTTGATTTGTAGGAAGTTGACGAGGCAGACGTCCAGATGAGACTTTTTGCATGGAGTCTAACTGGGGATGTTAAAAAATGGTTCAAATATTTACGTCCTGCTACGGTAGTGGACCTTGCTGCTTTCCAACGAAGTTTTCTTGACAAATGGGAGGTAAATAAAAATCCTCTCGAGATATTGTCGGAATATGAGAATATCAGAAGAAACCAAGGAGAGACAGTGCAAGATTACTGCACTCATTTCAACAACCTTTACAATGCAATTCCAGCTAATATCAAACCACCTCAAGTTTTGGCATTAATAAAATTTCCCGATGGATTTGACTCTGACATGTCATATCAGCTAAGGGAAAGAAATTATGCTACTCCGGAAGACATGTAGAAAAGTGTCGTAAGCATGGAAGAAAATATTTTAGCCAAAAGAGCCAGGCAGAGAATAGAAAGAAGGGTCATGATTAAGGAAGAGCCTTCCACTTCCTCTTCATATGTCAAACTAGATTCCCTAACCAGATCTATGGAGAGAATGATGGAGAGACTTACTATAGCTGACAGAAATCCACCCAAGGAAAACCAAGCTGCTCCTCATATTCGAAATCCAAACTTCAGAAGAAATGCCACCCAGATCAGGCAGAGAGATCCTAGAGATCAAGGAGAACAGAGGGGGGATGATCAGTAGATTATACCACCCCTCCAGTAAAATTGTGCCGATGAAGTTGAGGATATAATCAAAGAATTGGATGACACTCATATAAACCTCATGGGCATTCATGATGATGAATCCATTTTTCTTACTTAGGAAGAGCACAATCTCTTTGTCCTTTCACAAACAGAGGTAAATGACGAAGTAGAGGAAACGAACAACATGCCTTTGAAAATTCTATAATGGAGGTCCACAAGAAGTATAACCTAAGAATTAAGAGGGAAAATAACAACCCTCCAAAGAAGGTTGCTGAAACAAAGAAGGCTACCGAAATGAAGAAAATATTCGAAACCAAGACAACCTCAGAAAATTCTCCCAAGAAAGTCTCTGAGAGGAATAATTTCGAATATCCTACAAAAAGAAACCCCAAAATTTTACAAAGATCAAATCAGACTGAGGTTTCGTCAACTAGTCAACCAAGTGCTTATGCCCATAGGACTCTGATTGATAAACTAGAAGTGCAGAGCCTAAGAAAATCTTCCACTACTTTCAGCCTTGAAGGGGAAATAGCTAAACTGAAGATTCCCATTCCCCTTTCCGAGATGATGAGAAAGAACTCTTACAGGTCGCAGGTGATTAAATCTTTAAGCATTGAACCAGAGATAGGTACGAAGGCCTTTAATGTCAAGTCAGCAAATCACTCGGACACGGTAAATCTTGATGATGATCAACCTGAGCTTCTATTCAATCCTGAAGTTGATGGTCAAATTGATAACGGTGTCGTTGCCCCTTTTTACATCAGCCTGAATATCCATGACTTGATATTACACAACGTTATGCTGGATTCGGGTGCCTCTCACAACCTAATGCCCAAAGCTATGATGGAAAAGTTGGGACTTGAGGTCACCAGATCCTACAAGGATTTGCATTCTTTTGACTCTAGCAAGGTCAAATTTATAGGGCTAATTGAAGATTTATGCATCACCCTAGCTCAAATCCCAGCGAAGAGTATGGTGATATATATCGTAGTTGCAGACATTGCCCCAAAATACGATATGTTACTATCAATATCCTAGGGAGCTAAGATGAAAGGTACCCTGCAGCTATATATGTCCTAGGCCACCGTCTTGGTATTTGGACAACATAGAATATTGTACAGAGAGACTCTGATGAAGTATATGGTCAACAGTCAGGAAAATCCACACAACTACCCACTATACTCTGCGCACTCTGACATGGATTATTTCATTCTGTACAATGATGGTGACTTGGAAGGACAAATCACTCAGTTGGAAGATGATACACCTGATCTAAAAGAAAATAAAGCAATTTCTGAGGTAAGAAATACTGCAACTGTGGAAAGCGAGGAACTGCCAGCAGAATTTTGGAGCATGGATTTTGATGGAGTTGTGAGCAAGGAGGGAGATGGATCTAGAGTTTGGTTGCATAATCACAAATTGAGGTATTCAAAGAGCCATTCTTACAAACTGAATTTCCAATGCACTAACAACATAGATGAGTATGAATGTTTGATTCTCGGCCTAAAACTACTGAAGAAGGTTGGTGCCAAACAGATTATGGTAAGGGGTGATTCTGAACTAATTATTAAGAAAATTAAAGGTGAGTATGCAACTAAACACCCCAGAATTAGAGATTAAAGGAATGTTGTTTTGTATGCCCTTCAATGTTTTACCGAAATCGACTTGCAGGTAATGCCCAGGGGACAAAACATACTAGAAGACGGGTTGTCTACCTCAGTAGCTACATGTAAAATACCTTTCTGTCCCACTCGCAAATACACAATGGAGGTGAAGTGAAGACCAACCATTCTAGACAACATCAAATACTGGTAGGTATTTGGGAATGATGATCAAATTGAAGACTTCTTACAGTGTAGGAATGATTTCGAATGTACAAATATAGATTTAGAGAATGATGGTGATAATGTAAATATATTTGTTTTTGAAAATTGTAGTGTAAATAAAGTAGACTCAGATGAATTGAAAGAAAATGAGGTAGATTCTGGTATTTTACAGTTGAAAAATAATGTGTTACCTAGAGGTTTAGTTCCGCTAGAAGACTTGTTTGATTTTAACAATGTAGCGAAAAAAACAAAAATTGAAGCTAGTGGTAAAGAGGTTGAAGAGTGTAACATAGGAACAGAAGAAAAACCCAAGATGATAAAACTTTCCAAATCTCTACCCCTTGAGAAAAAACACACATACATTGAATTGTTTAAGGAATATGTAGATGTGTTTGCTTGGGGTTATGAGGACTTAAAATATTATGACACAAGTATCATACAACATCGGATCCCAATAAAAGAAGAACACAAACCTTTCAGGCAGAAACTTAGGAGAATCAATCCCAAGTTGTTTCCCCTGATAGAAAAGGAAATCAAAAAAATGTATGATGCCAAAATTATAGTCCCCTTGAGATTTTCCAAATGGGTTTCTAACCTGGTCCCTACCAGGAAGAAGAAATCAAGCTTTGCATTGATTTTAGAAATCTGAATAAGGTTTCCCTCAAAGACAACTACCCTTTTCCTAAAATGGACCATATCTTACATAAGGTAGTTGGAGCCAATAGGATCTCCTTACTAGATGGTTTCTTGGGTTACAACCAAGTATTTGTCCACCCAGATGACCAGGAGAAAACAACCTTTACCACACCCTGGGGAACCTTCATGTATGTGAATATGCCCTTTGGTTTGATGAACGTTGGTGCCACTTTCCAAAGAGCAATGGATATTGCTTGTGTGGACGAACTTGGAAGATTTATAGTCATATATCTGGATGATGTGACTGTGTACTCCAAATATAATGAGGAACACTTGTAGCATCTCATACGCGTGTTTGAGAAGTGCAGAAAGTTTGGGATTTCATTGAATCCAAAGAAAATCCTTTTCGGTTTAGAGGAAGGCAAGTTGTTGGGACACATAATCGCTAAAGATGTAATTAAAATAGATCCCAACATGGTAGAAGCCATCTAGAAGGTGGAACACCCTAGGAACATCAAAGAGCTACAATCATTCATTGGAAAAATAAATTTCCTCAGAATATTCATACCCAACTTGGTCGAACTTCTTAGGAATATCACAAATATGTTGAAAAAAGACACCAAAATCAGATGGAACACTGAGTCCAAACAGTCATTTGAGCAGGTGAAACATGCACTCACCCAAGCCCTAGTTTTGATCATCCTAGATTACACCAAAGATTTCTTTCTTTTCTCTTTCGCTTATCAACACACCATCGCAACAATACTATTACAGAAAAACAGCGAAGGGTATGAACAACCCATAACATTTTTCAGCAAATCTTTAAGAGATGTTGCATTGAATTACAACATAATGGAGAAACAAGATTTTTCTCTGGTGAAATCCTTAAAGGATTTTAGAGTCTATATTCTCCATTCCCACACAATTTCTTATGTTCCAAATGCAGTGGTAAAGGATATACTGACTCAGGATAATCCAGATGGTAGGAGAAGAAAGTGGATTGTGATTATTCTGGAATATGACATAGAAATAAAACCCACTAAACTGATCAAAGGTCAGAGTTTGGCCAAGATAATGGATGAATCCAATTTTCATGCTCTAGACATTAATTTTTTGGCTTCAGTTGATGAGCAGGAAGAGCAGGCAACTCCAAATGTAAAAGAGGTATTCTTAAACTCTCCTTGGTACGCAGACCTCATTTTTGTACTTCATAACTTAAAAGCTTCTCCAAGTTTGACTAAAACCAAATCCAGATTTATTAAACTAAAAACATTGAAATTTTGTATTCTAGAATGTAACATTTATTGGAAAGATCTTGGTGGTATCTTGCTTAATTTCCTGTTGAAAGACAAACCTAACAAGGTTCTGTAGGATTTCCATGTAGGAGACTGTGGTGGGCATCTAAGTTGGAGGACGACAGCTAACAAGATTCTCAGAGCTGGTTTTTACTGGACCACATTGTTCACTGATGTACATCAAAAATTCACCTCATGTCGTAAATGCCAAGTTTTCGAAGGTAAAAAGAATCTCTTGCCTTTTCCCCTGAAACCCATCTCAGTTGAATCTCCATTCCAACAGTGGGGCCTAGATTTTATTGGAGAGATACACCCTCCTTCTTAGGGCCAACACAGTTGGATCCTCACTGCCACAGACTATTTCACAAAATGGATCAAAGTTGTACCATGTAGGCAAGCCACTAACTCTGTCATCATTAAATTCTTGGAAAATAATATTTTGTCTCGTTTTGAATGTCCTAGAAAAATCATAACAGACAATGCAACGACCTTTAGATCCAAAAATCTTATAGATTTTTGTAGCCAGTACCACATTAATTTAGGACACTCCACATATTATTACCCTCAGGGAAATGGGCTAGCTGAGCCCTCAAATAAAATTATGGTGAACATCCTCAAGAAAACATTACAAGAAAATAAGAAATCATGGCATAATAAGTTGGTTTTTGCGCTCTGAGCTGGCAGAATAAGCACCAAAAGATCAATTGGCATGTCTCCATACCAATTGGTGTATGGTACTGAAGAAGTTTTTCCCCTTTCCTTTGGAGTCCCTATTATGAAACTATTGCAGTAAGTGAAAGCAAAGACAAACGATCTCCAAATGAGAATAAATCAAATGATTCACTTAATGCAATCCAGGGAAGAAGTATACAACAAGACTCAGGTCATCCAGGAGAACATCAAAAATCTTTTTGATAGAAGAACTAAAGAAGATGATTTTGAGTTGGGTGATTTGGTGCTGAAATGGGATTCCAGGAATGAGGATAAGGGTAAACATGGAAATTTTGATAGCTTAGGGAAAGGCCCTTACATCATTCAGGCATTCATATGAAATAACACATTTTTGCTCAAAGACAGTGATGGAACAGACCTGCCAGGTGGACCTATGAATGGCAAGATGTTGAAGCATTATTTTCCACCCCAATAGAGATCTCATAAATCCATTTCCACTGTACATACCATTTCTTTACATTCAGGTTGTGTGTAGGTGATGTTGATCGGATGGTTGAAGCCCGCAAAGAAGGCCCTAATCCATTGACCAGTGCCACCAAATTCTCAAAATAAAAACAAAACAGATAGTAGAAATAAGCAATGGAGAAAACCTTTACAGACATCAGGAAGCAGGTTCTTGGCACCTCGCAAGGAGAGCACCATCCCCAGGTGGAGCCACTGTTATAACCCTATGTTTCATAGGATCAATTGGTGACTAGAAAATTTTCACTCTTGGTGTAATTTGGTTGTAAATTATATTTCATCTTTGCAAATTCTTTTCAAAAGAAATAAAAGAAAAAGAAAGGAAGAAAAGAAAGAAAAGAAAAGAATAAAAGAGGGCATAAAAGAAAAAGGGATAAGGCCCCATGCAATAATAATGACTTGATCCATAAATTTTAATCATGGTCAAGTCTTTTTGAATTTATGATGATAGGATTAGTGAATAAAACTTGGCTAAACTATTTAATCTTAGCCAAGAAGATAGGTTAGTTAGTGAATAAATTTGATCAAATTGTTTAAACTTGATCAAATAGCCCCACGATAGAGTAATTTTTAGCCCAACAATCTAATTTGGGTTAAATGTGTTAGGTAAATAGGTTAGAACATAGGTTAGTTGGCTTTCCTTCAATAAAACAAGCATGATGTTGGATGAAATTCTTTGTTTGATGTTAGAAGGTTGTGTTCTAACCCCTTGGTGGCAAAAAATGAAAAGAAACAGCGCAAAATGCCACTATCCTAAGTGTCAACAATAAAATGTGTTGTGCACTCTATGATTAAAGGGTGCACCAATATCAACGACTGAGAAAACAACGCTCAGATCTATGACCGACAAGAGATATCAGACCCCCCCGACCGTTCTATCTTTAATGGTGGGGGGGGGGTCCAATATGGTGGTTTTTCCTGGCAGGCCCCATCCTAATGTGGTGCAAATCTCTTACGTCGAACCCCCCTTGCTCTAAGCCATTTACTACCTACCCCCCTCCAACATACTGCCATACCAGCCTTGATGCATCGCCTCTAATGCATGACAACACACTCCACTACCATCGTTTCCAAGTCATGCGACTTTACTTTGTCAGTGTACCTTGTTTGCCACTCATCCGCCACATGTCACATACCCTCCACTTGCTACACTCCACATCACCCTCATATGCCCTTAACCCATCACTTTCCCATCACCTCATCCCCAGATATTCGTTGGCCATTCAAAGCATCCAAGCATACCCATTAGGCTATGGAATGGTCCACCGATCCCCAACAGTCACCCGTTCACTCGTTTTAAATCTCGTTTCTCCACCATTATCGCATTTTTCACACTTTCTGCAAACCAGAAGCTCATTTCCCCCGCCATTTCAGTCAGTGACCGAGATAAAGAAAATTTCCCGCTAACATTTTTTGTTTCAGATTGCAGGTAATAGTTGAATTCATGGCACCAAAATCTAAGCAATCATAGGTCAAAGAAAATCCATTCCTCCTGCCTCCTTTCAATCTCAATCAAATTCCTCTGGTTGACAAAGACTACCTGATCTCAGAGCCCAGATGCGAATTTGATTTTTTCGAATTTCATTCATGGTTCAGAGACACCTTCCTGGATCAAAGTGAAGAGATTCGACTCTAGGAGTCCAATCTCACACTGTATCTTTTTCCCCAAATTCATCATTTTCCCGAGTTCACCCTCAAGTGCCAGGTGCATTATCTCCCTGATCAGATAGATATTGTTTCATCGTCTGAAGATACCCTTTTCACTATCACACCCGAGGCCATTGACCAAATGATGCGAATACCCACAGTCGAATCCCCCTCTACTTTCACCATTGAAGTTCTAAATGAAATGTACCAGAATTTGTCCTTTCCCAAGAGAGTGCATATTTTTGAGTTTTTCTTCCATAGAATGCCCAATTCCCCAAGAAAAATCCCCCTACCATTCTTCAATGTTTTCATAAAAATGCAACCAAGTCATTTCATTGTCATGTTGTTTTCTCAGTTACTATTCAGATGAATGGGTGGACGATCCCATCCTGGGTTTCTTGTCCATTTTCTCTGCCGAAGAAAAAGCCACCACCCGATTCGACTACAGTAGTTTTCTAGCTGATAACATGCATGAGAAACTTTTCAAATTTCCCACAGAGGGAATGTTCCAGTATTCTTCAATACTGGCTTACATGTTCATGTTCTTTCAAGTATATAAGTTCTTATTCCCCATGCAAAAACTAGACTAGGATGACAAACCATAGTCTGCCATGTCTTGGACTTCATTACTAAGAAAAAACTCCACAAAGTTTAATTTCAAGCAATTCATTGAGCGGTTTTACCACCCAGTGGCAAGCATTCTCAGTAGTAGACAAGAACTGAGGATAAATGAGGATATCCAAATAATTTTACACATCTTGGACCTCGCCAAGACTGGAGACTGGTATATGTATCAGAATCACACGGAAATCAAAATTTATGGATGTGAGTTGGATCCTTATAAGCTTCCCAGATATGTACCTGTTAGAATATTCGCCTTGGAATACATCAGGAAAATGATCAATTCAGATGACATACATTTTGTAGATTTGAAGAAGAAATGACAGTTGAGAATTAAAGGGAAAATAGGATCCTTTATCTGTAACAGTCAAGCTGTTGGGGAAGAGGCAAACAAGCTACTAAAGGAAATGAATTTTGGCATCAGTTTCCTTTGGCACTATGATCCATGTGGGATTATTGCATAAATGAGATTAAGGAATAAAAGTTCCCCATATGCTCATGTGCCCAAACCAGATATCGAGAAAATTATGAACCAGACAGAGTGAGAGGTGACCACTCTGGAAGACGTTGAACAACAATCTCCTCCAGCCATTTTTTCACAGACCACTACACCATAGATACCAAAGGAGAAAAGGCCCAGAAAGGATGCCTCCCCTTCAATTATTGAAGTCTCAGTAGAGTATTTCTAGGCATACAAGAAAAGGACCAAGACCAATCATACAACTGACAGGTTAGGAGAGGAAGAGACCCAATCTACCACAGTATTCGAGGGAGAAAAATCACCATTGTTCTCAAGTAATCAGCAGATGATGTCCACTTCTTCTTTAAAAAAGCAAACTGATACCACTTTGACCACCCAACCATCACAAGGGTTTGAAAAACTGAGTATCTTTTAGAAATATGATTTAATAAATAAGAAGAACGAGATGCTGACAAATAAAAATTGTGCTCAATTCTGGAAACAAACATCAACATCACAACATAGATTGCTCTCTTCTTTTGATACAAAACAAGGGAGAATGCACATGGCATTTCTGCAGGCACAAGTGCCCCATCCAAATGAAATCACTGATTACAAAAGGTCAACACTTGAGTTTGATGCCAAGAAAGTACATATAGATTATTAGATGGATTTGCACAGACAGACTGGAGAAATGGTTTTCTCAACATTGGAAAACGCTTCCACAACCACTGCAAAATTACAGGTTTCTCTGAACAATGTTCAAACTCAACTAAAGCTAGATAAAGTGTCATATTTTTCAAAACATAATAGGATCGATTCTTTAGAAGAGTTGGTACTTAAAGTTGGGTATGACCCCTCGAATGTGAAAGTAGATGAATAACTACTAAAGAAAAAGAACACTAACATAGCCTCCTTGAGAAAGAAATTAAAACTGTCAGCTACTGAATACTCACAAACCAAAGAGATGGCAGAGACAGAGGGTCAAAAAGAAGAAATGCTAAAGTTGATCATGGAATAGAACGCACAGATCAATGAGATGGAGGCTGATCTGGAAAGACTAGTAAAGGAAAAAGAACAGGCAGAGCCCATGGAGGTCATCCCATTGAGTGTAGTTCCCCTCACAGGAGTTAGCATAGCGACAACATCAAAAACCACCACTACATAACTTCCATCAGCTTCTCCAGGGATAGTTCTAGATACATCTGAAGGTCTAGCAAAGTCAATGGAGGAAATGACTTTACAAGGAGGAGAAATTAAAAAATTGGAGCAAGAGATGGAGCATCTCCAGAAGATTAAATCTTTGCATCTCCAAAAGCTTAAATCTTCTTTCCAGGCCAGCTACACCACTGAGAGGCACACATCAGAAAAACTGAAGCAGGAGATACAACATCTGCAAAATCAAATAGTTGTGGGCAAAACACTAGCAGAAGCTAAGGAGAACATTTGGATGGATATCTCAAAATCCATGACATAAATCTGGCCCCTTGTGCAGATCATGTTTGAGCATCACGAATTGGCGTTAAGGAGAAGACATGCCATCGATAGGATCAAGGGAGAGTTGGGGGAAATACCCACAAAAGAAAATGAAATCATCAAGTTTCTAAATTCAAAGACTAAGGATGATCTCGAAAGTCTAGAAATTGAGGACACGACTGAGACTATCCTCGAACTGTTAAGAACCAAATATCAGTATAGCATAGAAAAACCTCATAATAAGTACTCAAGGCCTTGAAAAAGAGATAATTTTAGATAATAAGCCTCTTCGAGGGGGCAACCTCCTTTTACCCCACATAAATGTTCAAGTACAAGATGATTCAAAATGAAAATGTCTCCTTGGTATATACAGGAGACTAGGAGGTATAATTACAACTAATGGAATAAAGACGACATAAATAAAATAACATTACTAATGTAATATGCCCCAGTTAAGGGGTAATGAGCCTATATTAGGGCTTAACATGCCTCTCCCCTTGAGACAAGTGTTTTCCGCAACGCTTGAGTAACTCTAGATGCTTCTGTATAAAAGACTCATCTTCCCAAGTGGAGTCTTTAGCCAGTAGTTTCCTCCATTTAATGAGATACTCTGAAATGGATCTATTCCTTAGCTGGAGAATTCTTGTGTCAGTGATGGCTTCAGGCTCCAATATGATTTTTCCTTCCTCGTCAAGTTCTAGCAATATAGTTTGAACTGGGATCTTGTCACCTATAACCTTCTTTAAGCATGAAACATGGAAAACTGGGTGTACTCATGAAGATGCAGGAAACTCCAATTTGTATTCCATAGTACCAATCTTTTGCAACACCTTATAAGGGCCATAGTAATTTGGTGATAATTTATCATCCTTCTTGGATTGCTTGAGGGACATCTGTTTGTATGGTTGTAATCTTAAAAACACCCAATCCTCTACTTCAAAACTTCTTTCACTACGATGTTGATATGCTTGTTGTTTCATGTGATTTTGTGCCATGGTCAGGTTGTCCTTTAAGATTTGGAGAACTTGTTGTTGATGATCGATGTGATCTTCCACTACTTGAACCTTATATTTTTATTTTAGAGAAGAAGTGATGGAAGGAGGGTGGTATCCATAGAGTGCCATAAATGGTGTCATTTTTGTTGCAGTATGAAAGGAAGTATTATACCACCATTCTGTCAAGGGTAACCATTTGAACCATTGTTTTTGTTTATCAGAGACAAAGCAACGAAGGTAGCCTTCCAGACATTTGTTCACTATCTTGGTTTTTCCATCAGATTGAGGATGATAGGATGAGCTATGAGCAATTTGAGTACCCAAACAAGAAAATAATTTTGTCCAAAAATGTCCAGTGAAGATGGGATCTCTGTCACTTACAATAATCTTTGGGCTGCCATGTAGCTTTTGAACTATCTCCATGAATGCGGTGGCAACTGTACTAGCTTTGAAGGGATGAGAGAGAGCACAAAAGTGTGCATACTTGGTCTGTCTATCAACAATCACCATGATGACACTCTTTCCTTCAGACTTCGGTAACCCTATGATGAAATCCATGGAAACCTCCTCCCAACGCTGACTTGGGATGGCTAATGGTTGTAAAAGACCTAGGGTCTTAATTGTTTCCACCTTATTTTGTTGGCAAACCAAACATTCTGCCACAAACCTTTGAACATCAGTTTTAAGGCCACCCCAAAAAAAATCCTTCTTAACCCTATGGTAGGTTTAAATCATGTCCTTCTCATAAATGGGTTTGTGTAAGTCCTTTCCCTTGAGTGGTCGACTTTCAAGATCCAGGGGCCTTCCTTCTTGCATTAGGACAGAACCAATTTCATTTCTCGAGGCATCACATTCCACAATAAAGGTTTTTGTGAAGTCAGGAGTGGTCAAGATAGGAGCTTTACACATGACTTCTTTAAGTTGTTCAAAATCTTTAGTTTCCTCTAGAGTCCATGAAAATGCATCCTTCTTAGTTAGTTTTGTTAAAGGTGTTGCTATTCTTCCATAGTTCCAAACAAACTTGCGGTAGTAACTTGTCAAACCCAAAAATCCTCTAAGATTCTTCAATGTTTTGGGAATTGGCCAGTCCATCATGGCCCTAATCTTGTTAGGGTCTACCTTGACACCTTCATGAGATACAATATGACCCAAATACTCTACTTCATTTACTCCAAAGAAACATTTGGATGGTTTGGCATAAACTTGTTTCTCCTTTAGTAGTTGTAGCACCTTGTCAACATGTCGCACATGATCCTCCCAAGACTTGCTATAGATTAGTATATCATCAAAAAATACTAACACAAATTTTTGAAGGAAGGGCTTGAAAATGGAATTCATCAACCCTTGGAATGTGGAAGGTGCATTTGTAAGGCCAAAATGCATGACCAAAAATTCATAATGGCCTTCATGAGTTCGGAATGTTGTTTTTGGGATATCTTCTTCCTTCATTCTGATCTGATGATACCCTGAACGGAGATCCAATTTTTTGAAATATATTGCTCCATGTAGTTCATCTAATAATTCATCAATGACGGGAATGGGAAACTTGTCTTTAATAGTGATCTTGTTGAGCTCTCTATAATCTGGACACATATGCCATGAGTTATCTTTCTTGAATACCATTACCACTGGTGCAGAGTAAGAACTTTGACTAGGTCTAATAGTGCCAGTCTCTGACATTTCTTCAACCATGCGCTCAATTTCACTCTTCTAGGCATAAGGGTATCTGTATGGCCTAATCTTAGGAGGAACACTCCCAAGAATTAGGTGAATTTCATGATCATGATTTCGAGTGCGTGGAAGACCTTTGGGAATATCTTCAAATACTTTGGAATGTGTATCAATGATCTCTTGGAGATCTTGAGGAATAGATGGCTTAGATGTTTGAACATCTAGTGAGCATAGTTGTGTAATAATGCCTTGATGGCCCTTTTTCAATAATTTGGTCATGCCATTAGAGCTTATCACCTTACCAGATTTCCCTATGATACCTCTTAACTCAATTTCTTTTCCTTCCAATGAAAATTTCATGAAAAGTTCTTGAAAATTAAAAGCCATTGTTCCTAATGATTGTAACCATTGGATTCCTAGTACAACATCAGCACCACCCATGGGTATAGAAATCATTGGACTATTCATTACATATTTCTCCATAGTAAGATTGATCTTATTTCATTTTCCTGAGCAATTGATAGTTCCTCCATCTACAATCATTACTTGAAATTCTGGCACTGGATATACAAAGAAATTGAGATCTTTGGCTAATTCATAGTGAATGAAATTATGAGTACTGCCAGAATCAATTAGGACTATTACATTTTTATTTTTGATGTATCCTTCGATCTTCAGGGTTTGAGGAGTGCTAATTCCAGCCAATGCATTACAAGATATTGTGGGAGTCAACTCTTCAGATGAAATTGCTTCTACGTTTTCATCTTGAGATTGTTCTTCTTCTTCTTCCTCCTCCTCTTTACAATCTATGTAGAGTAATTTCTTCTCACCACACTTATGTCCCTTACTATACTTACTGTCACAATTAAATCATAAAACTTTTTCTTTTCTTTCCTCCAATTGTTGAGGTATCAACCTTGTAGGTTGAGGTGTTTTAGAAGAAGGAGCATTATTCTCTCTATAGATGGTAGGATTGGTCCTTCTAGTAGCCATAGCCATATTTTTACTTTCAACATTTCTTGCCACCCTAAATGCATTCTCCAATGATTTGGGTTCCCAAAGGCTAACCTCATGTTGAATGTTATCCTTTAAAGTTTCTATGAATACATCAATCAAGTGCTCATCTGGAATATCTATTACCTTTATATTCAATATTTGGAAGTTCTCAATGTGCTCTGTAACTGAACTCTTTGGCTTGAGATTTATTAATTGGCTAAAGAAGGTATTCCTCCTTGTATCCTCATAGTGGGCTATCATTTCTTCCGTGAAAATTGTCCAAGTGACAAGTGATTTGCGAGAACAAAGCCATCGATACCATACAAGTTGATTGGGTTCTATATATAAAGAAGAAATTTGTACCTTTTGTGTTTGTGGAACATTATGTAGATCAAAGAATTGCTCCATCTGAAGTATCCTTGTGATTGGGTCCTTGCCATCAAACTTCCTCATATCGATCTTAGGAACGTGGTTGGTCTTCAACCCAAAGTTGGAGTTTCTCCATTCTGGATTCACCTTCCTTGTGTCCTCATCATGACTTTCATGGGATGCATTTTCACTTTCAGGTGTCCTCTCTATTAGGAAGTGTTTCAATCCTTCCATGATTTCCCCTTTTAAACCATCCATCTTAGTATTTATTGCCTCAAATTTAGCTTACGTTGAATTCATCATCTCTTGTAGTTCATCTTTTGTTACTAACTTCTTTTGTAAATCATTTATGTCCCTACACATTTCTTCACCTTCATCAAGAGTCCATGTAGGATTTTCTAGAGGCTTATTTGGTGTAGAAGTTCCCTTTTTGGGTGGCATGTTGGCCAAATATCACTTTTGAACCTTGATTTTGAGGTGGTTCTGCTAGACAATATTTCTTCTGTTGTATATCCAAAGTTTCATCCCTTCTGGGTATGAAAATTTCTTTTTTGTAGTTCTCTGATATTTCTTCTTTGCAATGCCACAGGTCTGATCAAAATTGGATGTGCCAAATGGAATTTATAGTAACTTCCCAACAACTTGTTGATTTTTGGCCTTTCTAGGAGATCTAACTTGTATAGCGTGCCCCACACAAAATAATTGATATAAAATTCTGAAACTCGTACCCAAAATACTACAGACTATCAACTATCTAATGAAATCATTCTTGCTCAATTTGGATACTCTAGGAAGAAGTTATGATTGTTTTTACCTGGAACACCTTCTTGAGACTAGTCAATAGGACTAGTCAGATACCCTATATTCTACAGGGTGTATATAAAAATGTACAATGACCCAAAAGCTGAAATTTTTACCACATATACCTTACTAATTTTTGTAAATATCCTCTGGATTTTAGGGTCTGAAATGTTACAGAAATATTTTTATAGCGAAACTTCTGCAATGACTCAGTTCAGGATGATTCCAGAACCCTAAATTTCACATGATGTATCTCAGAAAGTGTAAGGCCTCAGAAGCTGAAATGTTAACCCAACATACCTTGGTCTTTCTACTAAATATCCTCCAAGTCGTTCCTTCTGAAACGTTGTATAAAAATAGTTATAGCAAAAATTCCAAGGTGTCTCAGATGTAGCAGCGAAACCCCAAGACCTTGAGCTCTGATACCATATGTTAAGAACCAAATATCAATATAGCATAGAAAAACCTCAGAATAAGTACTCAACGCCTTGAAAAAGAGATAATTTCAGATAATAATCCTCTTCAAGGGGGCAACCTCCTTTTACCCCACATAAATGTTCAAGTACAAGATTATTCAAAATGAAAATGTCTCCTTGGTATATATAGGAGACTAGGAGGTATAATTACAACTAATGGAATAAAGTCGACATAAATAAAATAACATTATTAATCTAATATTCCCCAATTAAGCCCCGGATGAGGTGACACACGGCAGCTCCTCGACACCTGGCTCAGCACTAAGCCATAGCATAAATGCTGATGGCCGCCACCCTCTCGCCATGCATTTACGATGGTAGACAACCATAACAGCTGATATACAGTGGAGGGACACCTCCCTCACGTGAACACTCTCGCTCACAGCGTAGTCAACATGCCAAGATTTATGGATAGCCAGGTGAATCCGGCCTTTGGAAATTTGTTTTTCCGAGCGCCTGGACAAGGTTGGTATGCTCTCGCTTTGGCTCTCCCCTTTGTCTGGGAGCTCTGGTTCAGCTCTGTTTCCTTCTCATCCTATCTTACTCTCATCTCGCTACATCCTCACTGTATTGTTATATATTCCTTGGCAATTATGACCAGGAAGCGGGGCAGGCCTTGCCATGGCTCGGCCTGGTACACCCACAAAGCCCAACGGCAAAGGAAGGAGAAGCTAGAGTGTGCTTTGTCGTTGGCAACCTCCATCCTCTGAAAGAAGGCTCGAGATGACCAATTGGCTCTGCATGCCATCATTGCGGAGACTGGGGCAGGATGTAGCAGTGAAACCACGACAACTAAGTCTGAAAACAGGCTGAAGGATGGTGTTGCGGATGCGTTCCCCACCTGTTATGTGGAAGAAACACCGTTCATGGAGGAATTGGTGACCACTCCGGAACCCCAATCCATGGAGGCGAACCACCAGGATGGAAGCAGTCCTAAAATTGAACTAGCAGATGACATCCCTGGGTGCATTGTCAAGGAAATTTTGTGGCCGGGTGACTACAGCCCCACCAGCCATGCTATGCAGGCAACGTTCGAGGAAGAAACTCGGTACAAAGCTAGAGCCAAAGAGAACGCAAACATGAACATCCCAGCGAGGAAGGAGGAAGCGGCTGGTGCAGAACTGATGGAGCTCGAAGCTGGAGATGGAGCGATTGTGGAAATGAGGGACGTAATCCTCGACGACGTGGGTAATGGCCTGCATGGCACTTTCCTCTGTGTAGAGCATATGGCTCTGGTGTTCGAACTCCGAGGCCACATGGCAGACCTGAAGCATAGAGCCCTTCTCATGGGCCATCATCTTGACCTGCTCCTTGATGCATACTCCAATGCTCCAGCAAAGAGGAAGTGCCCTCTCTGTGCATAGGCATTCGCCATCCCAGTTGGGTCCACGTGGTAAACAAGCAAGGGCGATGGGTCACCGGGTATCTAGGTCTTCTATGATATTTCATTTCTTTGTTTTATCTTGCTACTGTTACATGTTCACTTGGATTATAACCATCTATCCTGGTTTCCTCTAGGCAGGACAGAGGGCAAAACATTTCTCCAAACCATGCGGGTTTCCGGTAAAACGACAACATTTTTTGTGGCTTAGACCTATATCTCTATACATTTTGTCAAGGTTTCTTTGTTAACTTAATATAGCAGGTTACACTTTTTTATTTAAAAAAAAATTATATATATGCCCCAGTTAAGGGGTAATGAGCCAATATTAGGGCTTAACACGAAGTTAAGAAGGTCCTAACAAAAATAGGATTAATGTTGCAATTGGAAGAGAGATCCCATAACATGGATATCGGAGTTCAGAGATTCTTCAGCAAGATTGATGCTTTGCAGAAGAAAGGCCTTCCCAGTTTACTAGTTTTAAATGACAAACTGATGACCTTGTCAGAATACAAGCAAAAGATTGCCATGGTGGAAAAGGATAGCTCAAAATTTTTATGAATACAGGGTATCATAACAGGTAAGGCATTTTTAGAGACTCTGCAGTTGGACCTCAGTATCCAACATGAAATCAAGTATATTTTCATCACCAAACCAACTTTCTCCAAATATACAAAAATGGATGAAGACTACAGAAGATTGCTAAAAGTCACCATTCCTAGTCAATAGAGATGGGAGGATTTGTGCACTCTGATCGAGTGAGTGATGAGGTGTACAATCCAATTCAGCATACAAAACAGTCAAAGTCAAGTTGATGACTCTCCAACAACTTTCCCCAAAATTAGCACAAAGAATCCAACAGATCACTAGCAGTTCCTACAATTTTGTATTCTGCTATCTAGTTAGTTAGATTTGGATTTTGATGCATCATGGTCATTAATGATAGGATCAATTGTAATATTTTCTATAAATACTTCAAGTTTCGAAGTACTCAGGGTTGATCTTTACGCCCAAGTAAGCTGTAAGCACTGTAATCTTTCTCAAGAGATCTACTAGTAATAAAAAGGATGTTTCACGGGATTCCTGCATGTTAACTGTTGGTGATGTTTACTCCTCTTCGTTGAATGGTTTTTCTGTCTTCGTAATCGTTTATGTTTTCTTATCTGATCATTTAAAATAAGTTATAGTTACAGAATTTATCTTTGTATACTCTGTTTCTAGCTTTTAAAGATCTAAGTTTTTGTCTTCTGATGTTATGATAAATAAATTCTTAAATGCTTCTTTATTTTAACTGATTATCTCATTTTTTCTACTATCCATCATTTACTCTAAAGGATCCAGTAGTTTCATTATCCTACCCTGTGAAAAGTCCTTATAAAATCTGTTCTTTGGTCTCAAACTTTATAAAACAGACCCCATAGCCCAATGGATGCGTAAGCAATATTTCATTCATTTTTATAAAACATTGTTAAGCCCTAATATTGGCTCATTACCCCTTAATTGGGGCACATTATATTAGTAATGTTATTTTATTTATGTCTTCTTTAGGCCATTAGTTGTAATTATACCTCCTAGTCTCCTATATATACCAAGGAGACATTTTCATTTTGAATCATCTTGTACTTGAACATTTAAGTGGGGTAAAAGGAGGTTGCCCCCTTGAAGAGGCTTATTATCTGAAATT
>JASDQU010737669.1:29433-56494 GCA_032191745.1 Picea mariana
ATCTATAGCAAGTCTTGGGAGGATCATGTGCGACATGTTGACAAGGTGCTACAACTACTAAAGGAGAAACAACTATATGCCAAACCATCCAAATGTTTCTTTGGAGTAAAGGAGGTAGAGTATTTGGGTCATATTGTATCTCATGAAGGTGTCAAGGTAGACCCTAACAAGATTAGGGCCATGATGGACTGGCCAATTCCCAAAACATTGAAGAATCTTAGAGGATTTTTGGGTTTGAAAAGTTACTACCGCAAGTTTGTTTGGAACTATGGAAGAATAGCAGCACCTTTAACGGAACTAACTAAGAAGGATGCATTTTCATGGACTCTAGAGGAAACTAAAGCTTTTGAACAACTTAAAGAGGTCATGTGTAAAGCTCCTGTCTTGACCACTCCAGACTTCACAAAAACCTTTATTGTGGAATGTGATGCCTCGGGAAATGGAATTGGTGTTGTCCTAATGCAAGAAGGAAGGCCCCTGGCTTTTGAAAGTCAACCACTCAAGGGAAAGGACTTACACAAACCCATTTATGAGAAGGAAATGATGGCAATACTACATGCATTGAAGAAATGGCGTCCTTACCTAATAGGTAGGCACTTCATGGTCAAAACATATCATGATAGTCTTAAATACTTCTTGGAATAAAGACTATCTTCAAAAGAACAACAAAAATGGGTAACCAAGATATTGGGTTATGATTTTGAAATCCTCTATAAAAAGGGGAAGCAAAATTTTATGGCAGATGCACTCTCAAGAAATGATGAATATGTTGAGGCCTTTCTCTGTGCTATCTCGATCATCCAACCTGATTGGATAATAGAAGCAAGGGATGAATGGAAGAATGACGAAAAAGTGTGGACTCTCATTCAAAGGTTGTAGTAGGATTCCAGTGCATCAAATACAACTACATGGAAAAATAATTCACTATGGTACAAAGATCGCTTATATTTATGTAAGAACTCCCAACTCAAACAAAAGGTACTATTGAAATTGCACACCTCTCCAGTAGGAGGGCACTCTGGATTTTTGAAAACCTATCATAGAGTCAGGAAGGATTTTTTTGGGGATGGCCTTAAAATTGATGTTCAAAGGTTTGTGGCAGAATGTTTGGTTCGCCAAATAAATAAGGTGGAAACAATTAAGACCCCAGGTATTTTACAACCACTATCCATCCCACGTCAGCATTGGGAGGAGGTTTCCATGGATTTCATCACAGGGTTACCAAAGTCTGAAGGAAAGAGTGTAATCATGGTGATTGTTGATAGACTGACCAAGTACGCACAATTTTGTGCACTCTCTCATCCCTTCAAATCTAGTACAGTTGCCACCACATTCATGGAGACAGATCAAAAGCTACATGGTATCCCAAAGAGTATTGTAAGTGACAGAGATCCCATCTTCACTGGACATTTTTGGAAAAAATTATTTTCTTGTTTGGGTACTCAATTGGCTCATAGCTCATCCTATCATCCTCAATCTGATGGACAAACTAAGATAGTGAACAAATGTCTGGAAGGCTACCTTCGTTGCTTTGTCTCTGATAAACAAACACAATGGTTCAAATGGTTACCCTTGGCAAAATGGTGGTATAACACTTCATTTCATACTGCAACAAAAATGACACCATTTATGGCACTTTATGGATACCACCCTCCATCACTTCTTTTCTAAAAGAAAAATCTAAGGTTCAAGTAGTGGAAGATCACATCGAGAATCAATAACAAGTTCTCCAAATCTTAAAGGACAACTTGACCATGGCACAGAATCGCATGAAACAACAAGCAGATCAACATCGTAGTGAAAGAAGTTTTGAAGTAGGGAATTAGGTGTTTTTAAGACAACCATACAAACAGATGTCCCTCAAGCAAGCCAAGAAGGATAATAAATTATCACCAAAGTACTATGGCCCTTATAAGGTGTTGCAAAATATTGGTTCTATGGCATACAAATTGGAGCTGCCTGCATCTTCACGAGTACACCCAGTTTTCCATGTTTCGTGCTTAAAAAAGGTTCTAGGTGACAATATCCTAGTTCAAANCCAGAACTTGATGAGGAAGGAAAAATCATATTGGAGCCTGAAGCCATCACTGACACAAGAATTCACCAGCTGAGGAATAGATCCATTTCAGAGTATCTCATTAAATGGAGGAAACTACCGGCTGGAGATTCCACTTGGGAAGATGAGTCTTTTATATAGAAGCATCCAGAGTTACTCAAGCGTTGCGGACAACACTTGTCTCAAGAGGAGGGGCATGTTAAGCCCTAATATTTTCTCATTACCCTTTAATTGGGGCATATTATATTAGTAATGTTATTTTATTTATGCCCTAATATTGGCTCATTACCCCTTAATTGGGGTAATGAGCCAATATTAGGGCTTAACAAACAAACAACACATTCTTATTCATTTAACTAGCCTAATATCTAAAAACCTGATACATAGATAAATCTTACAGAGAGATCCCTCTTTGAAACTGGCAGGGCTAGATCCCAGTTTCGAAGTGGTTGGATAAAGTTACCTCTGATAAATTTCTTCTACCTCCCAACAACCTCTGGGAATTTACAGAGCGATAACATAAGGATAAGCTAAAATTAATCTCTCAACTCATCACAAATCGCTACAATAATCACATAGATTATATTTCAATATGGCAAGTAATACTATAATTGCTAGACTAGATTTCCTTTTACACAACTTTACTTTCAGAAATTTCAAAGTTGGAAATAAACTGTCTCCTCGGCTTCTCACAAGAGGTTGGTCAGTGAAGAATTTGTAATTAGAAAAACATTTCCTTTTAGTATTTTGATTTATTGTCTAAAATAAACATTTCCCCTCAAGTTCCATTGTTGTTCCTGACCCTTCCAGTTGTGAGCTTGTCTCGATCTTCTGGGAGTAAGTTTCATACATGTTGGGTTGGTCAGTGTGGAGTAGTAATAATAGGAAAATCTCAAAAGAGGAAGAGTGGTTTGCTTAAAGAACCTCCTAGGTGGAGTGTGTGAAGTTTCATTGAATACCTCGGGCTTGTTCCCCTCAGTGTTGGACCTCCGACACCTCTAGTGGGCTTGTTGGTGAGACCATTGGGTTTCGGAAAGTTCTCAAAAAATCTTTGAGCTAAAGAGATAACCTCTCTAGAGGCCAAACTTAGTTTAGCTTGCTTTAATTTTCACAATATGATTAATCTATCTATAAAAGAAAATCTAATAAAATACATGATCAGCAACTACCCACGATATTTTTAAGGCATTGGTCTCATTACACATTTACTTGAAGCATTTACTAATTTACTTGCATCTTGTTATCTCAAGTATACTTTTATGCAAGCATTTCTTTATGTATCTTGTTGTGGTTAATTGATTTATGATCTTAGAGTATATTTACTTTATATATTATCTTTTGCAATAAACTCCTAGAACACTAATTGCTTAGATTTAGTTTTGAGCGTTAGATTATTTTCTTTAGGGACTACCCCCCTTGGCTTCACTAGGATTTGGCCTAGACGGAGGAGTTGAGGATTAGGTGACAACACATTAACTCTAAATTACCCCCAAGGACACACCAAGTGGATTGAATATTTATTCCACGTTATACAGGTGTGTATAAAGGCAACAACATTTTTGGCATCGTTTTCGGGGATAAATATTTCTATTCCCGGAGTGTGAATTTTTTTTTCCCTTTTTGCTTTGGTTGATGCTTCTTGTTTGTTTAGAATAAACTTGATCATCTGGCGACTCCACTTCAAAATAATTTGACAAATTGTTCTGCAAGAAGAAACTCACGGTTTTCTTAGCTCCATCCTTAAACCTGAAGGGGTTTTTGGAGGAGGTTAGCCAAGCTTTCTTCTCATAGGTTCCTTAATAATTTTTGGGTCCCAGTCCATTTCTAGTAGACATTTTCCTTTTTATTTTTGTTTAAAAAATCTAGTTTATAAATGGATGATATTTATAAACCTATTTATTTTTATACAATAAGTGGTTATCCACATTTGATTCCAGAAAAAGATTTACAAAATTTGCCTTGTTTTCAAAGTAATAATGTTGTTGATGCTAGACGTCATGTTAAGAAAGTTTCCCTTTTCTTTAATAAATGGTGTTGCAATGCCTTATATGAAGATGTGGGAATGAAATTGTTTATCTTATCTTTTGATGATGATGATCTTGATTGGTTTACAAAACTTAAGGATAGTTAGAACTTACAATGAATTGATTGATGCTTTTATGGAAAAATGGAAGGAGAAGAAACCTCCAAATATATAAAAAAAAAAATCAATTTAGATATTAAGAATGATGCTTCACCAGATTCCAATAATAAGTTTAAAGAAGTCATTCAGGCCATGGAATTTATGTATGCAAAAGAGTTAAAGGCCATGGAAACTCGCCTTGCAGAGGTAGAAGCTTGTATTAAATATTCAAACCCTATAGAGCCAAAGCTTCACAATGAACAAGAAAGGGAATTTCACCTGGAAATTATGGATGAGCCTATAGATGAGTCATTAACTAGTCAAGAAGAAACAAATGAATTTGAGTTTGAAGTTATTGAATATCCAGATAATTTAAATCCCCACCCTCCTCCCAAAGAACCCATCTCCTCATAGAAGATCTTCGATAATTATGATGAACTTGAAATGATCAGTGAAGCAGATTCCTTGACAGTTCCAGTTCCATTCTCTCAACCGTTAGATGACTTAATAACAAATAATGGGAAAATGGAAGACAACTCTAGTTTATCAATTCTAGATCATTATGAGCAGTTGTGGGACTTCCACCATGACAATCCAATGTAGAGATTCATCAAAAATTTACAAGGCTTTCCAAACTTCAAAGTGTGGTTGAATAAAGAAAGACACATGTTTCTTGAGTGGTGTGATTTCAAGAGAAACGCCAAGTTGATAAAACTTGGAAAAGGATCTTCAACAAGTCATCTCGAACAGGGATTTTTCACACATCTGAGGTCTTATTTCATCCATGACATGGTTGTGACATATGTTTTCTACTTCATCCAATTGGACCGTGAAAAGGTTAAATCTACCAGTGAGCAGACAACTTTTCAAGTTTTTCTTCAGTGATGTTATATGATGCCATGGGGCATCCTTTGTAATGCAAATCTATCCCATTCCTTTGTATCTTACACTCTTTCTTTTCCTTATAATTTATGTTTACTTTCTTCTTTTGTACTATATTTTGTATATAAATGTATTTTAGTTGTGAAACTTGAATTTATACTTGGTTTTCATATACATGTGTCGTTGATGTTGTTCTTGGCGAGATGCTTGTGGTGTAGGAACAAATTATGGATTCTCGCATGCTCTCCTTTTTACTCAAAATATCAAGAACACATCCCAATATGGAGCCAATGTTTTCCACCAACTTTCACTAGGACGGAATTTTAGTTAAGCCACCAAAGATTGAACAATCACTTGTTCAAAATTCAGAGTTCAGAAGTCCAGCCAACCATTATGGCCCATTTTTAAACTTTTACCATGTTTCCATACCCTGTGGGGAATTGTAATAACAAATGTTGCATGATGAACTTTGTAAAAGGTTTAGAAACCTAATACTTAGACATGAGTTGTTACTCTGGAGTGTTTATTTTTACTTCTTAATTATATTCCGTCGTCCAAGCATTTTATAATTTTCAAGTTTTTTTCACTCAATTTCTCCAAAGATGGAGTATATGCTCATGGTTAGGCCTTAGCATGGTCATCTAAGCCTAGTGTATAATGTATATTACCATGATAAAAATACTCCTATAGTTTTATAGAAATGTGTTAAGTCCCCCTTAGGATTTTTTAATTTTTTCAGTTAATAATTTTTATTTTTATTTTTATTTTCCCATAAAAACAGAATTTTTTAATTGTAATTTGAGGTTGTATTAAAAAAGTGGTACTAGGAGGATTAATATTCCTTGGGGGTTCTCATTTTGTAACCTAGAGCACCCACTTTTGTGAGTGAAATTAGTGATTTTAATCACTAAAAAGTCAATTTTACTCACAAAACCCAAAAAAGACATAAAAAAATCAGAATTTGCTTAATTTTAGCAAAGTTGTCGGAAACATGTTTAAACATGTTTTTAGTCAAACAAAACCTAAAAGGCTATGTGGAAGACAAAGGGAAGCAAAGGAAATCATATTTGAGATAGATTTTGAGTGTAGAGGATTTCTAATTAAAGTTTATTTTATTTAAGAGAGATCTCCAAGAGGAGGTGCACCCCTCTTGAGGAGAGGCGACACCCTCTTGAAGAGAGATGCCAACCTCTTGAGAGGTGGAGCCTTACTCTCCCCCCTTTGTTTAAAACTTGTCAATTATTTTGTGAATAGGAGAGGTGTTATCCCTTCCTCTACACTTGGCCTCCCACACTCTCCCAAGTGGCATGCCCTCTTTCTACAAGTGGTGTGCCCTCCTCCTCTTAGATCTCCTCCCCCTTTTCTATATAATGGAGCTAAGTTCTCCCTTTGTAATCATATTGGACTACCTAGAGTTATGTTGTTGTAATAGGATTAGAAGATATTGTGGAATAAATATTTGAAGACTTTGGTGGCCACTTGTGGTGATGTGCATATGTGTGGATAATCTTCTCTTATGGTGACGTGTTGAGTATGGTAAATTTGTCTTTCTTGCAA
This sequence comes from Picea mariana, assembly GCA_032191745.1. Taxonomy (NCBI): domain Eukaryota; kingdom Viridiplantae; phylum Streptophyta; class Pinopsida; order Pinales; family Pinaceae; genus Picea; species Picea mariana. The sequence goes on from JASDQU010737669.1 coordinate 36,051, forward strand.
TTCTCATTTTTGTTGATTAATCCTCTATTAGTAAGATTTTAGTAAACTTGCTTGTATTACTAAATATTTTTATAGCACATTGCAATCTATGATTTCATGTTATTACCAGTTTTATCTCATTTTTTATAGATTTTATGTGTAGGAAGTGGATGCATCCACTATTTAACAATTTCTTTGCAAGATTGTCTTAAGTTTGCAGGATCTCTGTTTTGGAGGAGTGGAAGATTCTAGCTTGAGCTTCCAACACCTTCAAATCCATCCAACTGGAAATATTTCCCTCTTCAATACATCAAGGAGACTCCATAGCCCAAGATTGGTTTCCATCTGGCATTTTCTATTTTCCTTTCTCACCTTTTTCTAAATACTATTTTGGTTACTAACTTGATTGTTATTTATTAGATCTAGATATTATTTTAAATATTCATTTATCTAAGTTAGAAAGAAAGAAAGTTAGATCTAGATTTCATCATTTTAAACTAGATCTATCTCAAGAAACTTTACTTTAGCAATCTTTTCACTTCTAAATTTTTAAAGACTAAAAGTAAGTTTGTTTCAAAGTACTTTCAATTTCATATTTGGAAACATTAGTGCCTTTATATTGATGTTTTAAAACAAAATTGACAAATTTAGTTCCTTGATATTGTTGTTTTAAAAAAGCAAACAAAGACCCTGTTATCCCCCACTTTTAGTGATAACTAAGGAGATTATGTCTCGAGGCCCACAGGTCCTAGACATGGAGTACCGAGAGCCAGATAGACTTGAGCATGGCCCTGGAGGGCCCATCTTTTATTCCTTTCAGTGCCTCCACTTTGTCAGTAGCAACAACATCCATCGCCTCGGCTTGGTCCTATAGTGGAGATCGGTTTTGCTCTTGATGTAATGAGTCCAGGTATCATGGTATATGTCACTCTGATCCTCAAAACCTTTGTATATGTGCATTTAGTTACTTTTTTTTCTAATGGGTACTTGGATATTATACTTATCCACTTGACCATGTCTAGGAGGAATGACATGATTCCCTAGTAAGCTTGTGCCCATAGGTTTTGAGTTTCCACTGGGGGGATTTATGAAAAGTCATTTTCCTCTCTCGTCATACTTACCACTTTTCATCTTACTTCCCTCTCATCCATCCCATTACATTGGTCCAAGAATTGGGTTGGCCAATTATTCAAGGGTTGCACCTTGCCTTGTGGGAAGAAGGCGCTAAAGGCCCAGAAGATAAAAGAAGATAGAAAAAGATAAATCCTAAAAATAAAACCTCGAGATGCTTCCCCAGGGATTCTTGAGAAAGCAGAAAAAATATTATCAACAAGAAACAAGAGGGACCCATAAAAATAATAAAACAAGTCCTAGTCAGAGGATAGGGGGTCTCATCATGAGCCAGCCCATTAGGTCCATGGATACCTAGCGGTATTACACTACTAGCAGTTGGTTACCACATCAGGGTAGTGGCTCTTGGTTGCATGGCCAAGATAAAGGGGGTCTCATCATGAGCTAGCCTTCTCATTTCTGTGAAAGTGCTTGTGGGTAAAATTGCAACCACCGGTCACCACACCAGGGCAGTGTCCCTCGATTATATTCTTGAAAGAAAAATAAATAAAGAATAAAGAATAAAAGGCAAGAATGGGATCAAAAACATTTGCATCTAGGACAGGTGCAGCTCACCTTCTACAAAGGCACACACATGTAAGCCTTGCATTTCCCTGCTCTCACTGCACCCCTTGTCAGGACACCCCTTATCCACCTCATCCATTGACATGACTTGGATTTGATCTATTCCAGAGACATCCCATTTCGAGTGGACACTAGCCCAATAGGACACCCTGTCACTTCCTCCAAACTTGCCTTACAGATTTGTATAATGTCTTTGAGCACTTGATTGGGTAAAAGTTGTTTTATGAACATGTTTAATAAAATTGATGGTTGGATTTGATTGACATTGCTATGATCCATGTGACATATGATCCCATGGAGGGCGTATCTTTTTATGTGCAGGATCATACCCAATGGACAGGTACCATATTGGACAAGTACACATGGGGAGATGATTAGTTTGAACCTCCATGGGGTTGAAGATCCCACCAAATGAATGTTGAGACCCTAGTAGGGGGAAGAGATAGGACAAAGGGGTTTTCACTGGAGAAGAGGAGGACGTTCCACATAGGCACCTTGGTAGAGCCTTACCTAGGGGGGTTGTGCCCTCTCCAATGGAACATTGGCCTTGGAAGGCCCATGATGTCACCTAGGATGCCCATGACATCATCCAAAATTATGGATGTTTTGGAGAGGCAGTTATGGTAGTTGTGGCACATGTGGCAGCTTGGCAAAGCCCAAGGAGGGCTAATGTTTTTCTCCAAGAGGCCAATGCTGGCCTAAAAAGGGATAATGTCACCCTAGAAAGGGCATGACATCATACTTTTCCTTGATTAGGGTTTAATTTATGACATTAAATGTAAAACAATATTATTTTGTATTTTTTCCTTGTCGACCTTTTGGTGACCTAAATTTTATTAAGGTCACTTGGTATTGTATAAGTAGAGAGCTAAAACTCTCATTTTAAACATCATCTTTCACTCACCACTTGGTGAGGTTTGAAATTTTCACCCTCTTCTAGGGTTTTGGATGAAATTTTGATGCCCACTTGTTGAAGGAGGCTTTTCTGGGCTATTTTTGGCATTTCTTGGTGGAAGGTTTACAACTAGGGTTTGGCTATATGAATGCTTGGTCGATGTAAGTGAATTTCTGTAATACTTATGTATTGAATGGTTATAGTATTTTCTACTTGCATTTTGTTATTATAATTTTCTTGATTAAACCCTAAGCGACAAGCACACGTTGGTGCCCTTGTTTCATGTCCCTATTAAGTCATGCTAAGAGCCATTTTGATTTGCTTAATATAGATAGAGCCTTTACATAGAAACACTTACCTCTACCCTTCTATCCTAGTTGTTTTATTCTTGTCATTGAGTTAAGGAAGAAGGAAAATGCACTAAGGCATGGGGTTTCTACACCTTAGTGATTCATTTTCCCGTAGGGTTTGATTGATGAAGCCTTGCCTTAGCAACACTTCATCATTCAACTCTCTTTTCCTTAGCCATAACATTTATTACTCAAGCTAGCCATTTTAAATTACCTTTTGAGCTAGAGAAGTAGGAAGACGCACTAAGGCCTAGGTCTACTACACCTTAGTGAGTCGTCTCCCCTAGGGTTTGATTTTTGAGTTTTTGCCTTAGAAACACTTCAACATTAAACCCTCTTGTCTCTATCCCTATCACTATCATTTCATCCCTTCAACATGTGTATCTATTTTGACTCCATTTGCCCTAATAACACACTGACCTAAGACTTTTTGTGTTGAGTACCTTGATCACACACAACTTCTAAATATTATTGAGCAATCATTAACTACTTCTAACCCTAGATTAGACTAACATTTAATAACCCTATTGTTGATATTATCTATTTGTGTTATACTTATACCTTGTAGAATTTATTTATCTTTAAATCAATTGAGTGATTGGCTGAAGCGTTGCTTCTAATGTTGGTATTGTTACATTGATGATAAATTGCCATTGCACATTGTGAAGTTTCTTCTTTAGCATTTATTGTGAATTTATACATTGTAATCATTTCTAGTTTACATCATTGACTTACTTCATCAATATTGTTTATCAATTTATTTATATTAGAAGTCCATGATTATATGAAGTACTAACCAAGCAAGTGATCTTGCACATGTATAGTTTCCTTGTTGCTTTGTCTCGGGCAGTTACACTTTTGGTTACTATTTCTGGTTGTCTTTATCTTTATTTGCTAACTAGATGGGACTTTCTGATCGGTGGTGACTTGTGAGGGGGGGAATATTACTTAGCCTTTTAAGCATTTGCCTTCTCAAAACCTCAGGTCACCGGGGACGTCTCCCCTGGGCCTACCACCCTAAACAAAAAGAGTTATCCTATTTAGGTGAAAGTGGTAGGATAGTCTCAGTTTCACCATTTTTCCCATCCTCCATATGTCTTTTACTCCAACTACAAACTGTGTGATAACAAACCCTAAGGAGACAAATTTTTTATCTGGCTCTTCTTACTTCATTTTGCTCAATTTACACTAGTTTTACTTAGTCATTTTTGGGATTTCATACTAATAACCAAAGACAATTACAAAGTGTTTTGGGCCATATTTTTGCATATTTTTTTTGTTTTTTTTTTTAAGGTTTGAAAAAATATAGGAGGATACTCTACCAAAATTTGGCGAATTTGGAGCATCCAGGACCCCTGGGAGCACCCCTCTCTTCAATAAACATTTGTAAAACTTTGTAAAAACTTGTGACCCCCCTAATGAATGTTCACAATTCATTCCAAAAAATATATTTGTAATCTCATTAATAAAATCAATGTGGCTACAAGTTCCCACTCTTCATCCCCCCTAGGGGAACGATCTTTTGGTGATTGTCTCATTTTTTGCAATTTTATCTTAGATTCATTTTTCACAACTAAGGATAATATAAAATTGATCTATCAATTCATCACAAAGTACTATAATAATCACATGTTGATTAAGGTTGGTTTTCCTTGATGTCAACCCTTGAATAAAGCCCCGTAGAATAAGGTTTGGGAAATGAACCCAAGTTTGTTTGATGTAATGATGACTCATTATTGTCTTTTCATGGTTGATAAGAAGTAAAAATGGATGAACTCCAAAGTGGTCCCCTTATGGTGAAATCCCTCATGGGAAGACGCTTTGCGGAGTGAGAGAACCCATGCTTATTTGAGGAATAATGAGATGAAGGACAGTGAATTTTTCAATGAAACTATCCTGGATAGATAGTTCTTGTCATGTCATTTCCGGTGGTATGTGGAATGTCACATAACTCCTCACGGTTAGATAGTTATGACCATATGAAGTTGGATAACCCTTCATAAGTCTTATAGAAGCCCCCAAGGGTCAAAGTGCTTTGCAAAAGATATTATTTTAAATGAAGAAGCCCTAAAATAAGGAAAGTGTAAGGCTACATGAAGATATAAATAAGAGGCAAAGCTCACTCATTATACACACACTTGTACTATTGTATATATATTTTCTTATGTAAAGATTCTTGTAAATACTTGTGGATACATCTGAAGTGGCGAATGTCTGAGGTAACATGAAGGGTTAACGGAGAAATTCTTGGAATTACAACAAAACCGTATTTGCTTAGGTGTATGCGGGTTGTCTATGTACAAGATTCATACATGCTGAGTTATATGTGGGCTGGCAGTGTATTAGGGTGCATACATGTTGGTAAATCCATGGAAACTTGAAGAGATGAAGATGCAGAGGTTCTAGATTTTGAGATCAAGCTCCCAGGAAGGTATAAAGTGATTAGATACATCAGATCCATCCATTGGTTCAAAAGGTATGTCTTATTTCTATGAATAGTTGCATTTTGATGTATGCATGAGGAATGGCAATGGAGATTTGAGGATTCTCCCTAGAGAGACTAGTGGCTTCCTGGGATCTTCTGCATAAGTCAGATCTACAGAAATACAGTGTTGGTATATTCATCATTGATACTTCTTGTGAGGCACATCTTGTATTTCTTGGAATATGGATAAGGGTTTTTATGGTACATGGTTGAGAGCTTGTATTTGTGTAGTAGTTGATGTATTGAGAGACTGAATATCAGAAAGGGGTTGATGACTAATATCATGTGATGGATATTATACTTGATTACACATACCTATACGACACATGAATAGAGAGAGATATACTTGCCTTGAGTAAAGGTTATATATGAGGATGCATGCACAGGGTACAATTATAGTCTAGATACAGTGACAGGTTACATATCTATGTGAAATAAGTTATAGAGGATCAGAAGTTTTGAAGAAAAAGGAAACCCTAGTTTTCAGAAGGCATACACAGGATGCATAATAGTTTGGTAGCATACATACACGAGATGCATAACATATAGGGCACGTACATACGTGCGCTACAGCACTAGAGGTCGCATATCTATTGTATTTTTGTAGATACATGTTTAGTTCAACTACAATTTGATTACAGGGCAGTTGTACAGATTGGATACAGGTCAGTGGTACAGGTTGATATAGTTGTACAATAGTATATCTCACAGTGAAAGGTTGGTAGTGGTTCCATCATTCTACTTATACTTCAAGGCGGTTGGATAGGGAAAGGACAGGTGGTTGTAGACACCTTCGGGTTGTAGCCGAAGAACATAGGGAGTTGTAGCCTCCTTCTGGTTGTAGCCAGAGAATTGGAGAGTTGGAGCTTCCCTCAGGTTGTAGCCTGAGAAACTAGGGGGTTGGAGCCTCCTTCCAGTTGCAGCTGGAAAACAAAGGAAGTTGGTGATTCCAATGAATGTAAGTATTCAAGACATATAAGAAAAAGCATTCTATGGTTTTCTCCCTATTTAGGTTTCCACGTAAAACACTGGTGTACTGTGTATGTGTGTGATTTTTCATTTCCTATTGCTCATTATTGAATAATAATTCTACATTGATATAACACTTGTATTATTTGGAGAAAAAGGATTATAATTACGCTATTACTGATTCACCCCCCTTCTCTATAATCCAACAATTGGAATCAGAGCAGGTTCCTTCAAAAATCAGTTTAACCATTGAAAGGTAAATCATGGAAAGTACCAACTTGTATAAAAATGGAATACCACAATTTGATGGACAGAAGTATGTTTTTTGGATCATAAGGATGAAGACATATATACAAGCACATGGATTTCAAGTTTGGAAATCAATTGTAGATGGATACACAAAACCAATAGTTCCACCAAAAAAATGACAAAGAAATGAAACTCTGTTATAATAATTCCAAAGCTACAAATGCACTTTTGAATGGTCTTAGTGATACGATATTCACCAAAGTTGCACATTGTAAATTCGCTAAAGAGATTTGGGACAAGCTTTGAAATATTTATGAAGGAGATACAAAAGTCAAAGCAACAAAGCTTAAAACTTACAGAGGTCAGTTTGAACAACTAAAAATGAAGGAAGATGAGAATATTGCAACCTAATTCTTACAAGTCAATGAAACAGTGAATGCAATCATAGGATTGGGAGAAGAAAAAGAAGAATCTGTAATTGTTCAAAAGGTACTAAGATCTCTTCCTATGAGATTCAACCCTAATATATCAGCACTATAAAAAAGATTGAATATAAACTTAATAAGCATGGACGAACTGCATGGAATATTCATAGCATATGAAATGAGAATTGAACAAGAAAATCCATATGTAAAAGAAGAAGCCTTCAAAGCATCCAAAAGATCAAAAAAAAAAAAATGGAACAAGAAGAATATAGTAGCAACAGCAACATCTCGAAAGATGATGAAGAAGTGGCCAACTTTGTCTAAAGACTGAACAAGGGAAACAATAGTAGGTATAGAGGTAAGCTTCCTTTAATTTGTTTTAATTGTGATGGTATTGATCATTTTGATAACACATGTCCTCATAAGAAAAAGAGAAATGATGAAGGTTACTCAAAACGAAAACACACATATAAAGGCAAAAGAACTACAAAGAAAGATTTCAAGAAAAGCTTATGCATCAAAGGAGACATCTCATCATCAAATGAAGATGAAATCAGTGACAGTGAGACATGAAGAGTTCTATTCATGGCAATAAAAGATTCTAACAAAGAAGAATCTGAAGAAGAATATGAAGAAGCCAAAGAAGGATATGAAGAAGTCGAAGATGAAATTGAACAGGCAGAAGTTGACTATCAAGAAGAATTAATGTGTGCCATAGAAGTTATCAGAAGAGAAAACAAGAAAAACAGGAAACTACAAGCAGAACTAGACAAGAAAAAGGACACTTGAGAACTAGAACAAATGATCACAAAATTGAAGGTTCAAATAGAAGAAGATAAAAGAATTGAAGAAGCACTCAAAGAACAACTAGAACAAAATGACAAGATCATTGGAAACTTGGAAGCAGAGATTGTCACACTAAGAAAGGTTATTCAAAAGAAAAATATGCAGAATAGCTCAAAAGTTCTGGATGACATTATCAGCAGTCAAAAATCTCATCTTGACAAGTCTAGACTTGGATACAACCAGACAGAAAAGGAATCAAGCTCCAAAACAACAGAGTAAGAAACAAATCCAAAAAGCTATGCAGAAACAATCAAAGGGGATAGGAAGATATACAAGGAAGATTACAGGGACACTCCTCCACTAAGAAGATTCATATTTCAGAATCAACAACAGAGATATAGGCCTCAAGAATAAGAAGGATTCATAAGAGCACTTCCTTTCAGAAGATATTCAACTCCTAGGTATCAAACTATATTTTTTGGTTTATGTTATGCATGTAATAATTTTGGACATAAAGATATGAATTGTAGAGATAACAATAGGAACAATAACAACTTTGAGAGTCATACACAAAGGGGTTATTCAAGAAGACCTAGTGAAACACAAAGAAGAAGTTACAACAGGTTTGAATCTTTGAGCACTGAAGTGGAATGTTACAAATGTAACAATTTTGGACATGTGGCCAAAGATTGCAGAATGACAATCCCTCCTAAAGAACCTCAACAGAATAACAACAATCACAGACAAGAACCTCAGAAAACGACATGGATAAGAAAGCAAGATCAGTATAACAATGAAGAATGCACAGTCTCTCTACAAGATAAGCAAAAGAAACATGGTTGGTATGTTGATAGTGGGTGTTCAAAACACATGACAAGTGATAGAGACAAATTTCTTACATTATGAAAGGAAAGAAATGGATCAGTCTCTTTCAGAAATGATAATTCAGCCAAAATCATTGGAGAAGGCACAGTCTGAATTGGGAACAAGAATGAAAAGGCACAAAATGTTCTACTAGAAGATATGAAATATAATCTTCTAAGTGTGAGTCAAATGTGTGACCAAGGTCATAAAGTTACTTTCGATTCACAAAAGTGTGAGATAAGAAGAGAAGATTCAGGGAAATTGATCGGTACAGCTGCTAGAACTTCAAACAACATATATGTGTTAAGTGAAATCGGAAATGAAAAGTGTTGTCTAGGAAAGGAAGATGAAAGTTGGCTATGACACAGAAGAAAGGGTCACATGCATTTTGATAACCTTGTCAAAGTCAGCAAAAGAGAAACAATCAAAGAAATGCCCCAAATCATGAAACCAACAAACACTTTATGCAAGCATTGTCAACAAGTAAAGAAAAGAAAGACCAAGTTCAAATCAAAGGAATATTCAACAACAAGACCACTGGAAATTGTGCATAATGATCTAGTTGGACCAACTACAACAAAGTGCTTAAAAGTTGAGAGATACTTTATGTTATTAGTTTATGATTATACAAGAATAATTGTAGTTTTCTTTCTCAAGAACAAGTCAGAAGCTTTTGAAAACTTCAAGATCTACAAGGAAATTGTTGAAAATGAGATGGATTCAAGAATCAAATGCTTGAGATATGATAATGGAGGAGATTTAACTTCAAAGTAATTTATGGACTACTGCAATAGTCATGGAATAAAAAGGCAATTCTCTTATGCTAGGAAACCTCAACAGAATGGAGTTGTTGAAAGAAAGAACATGACAATACAGGAAATGGATCGAACATTGCTAATGGATTCCAAATTGACATATATATTTTGGACACGGGTAGTGCATACAACAGTTCTCATTCAAAACAGAGTAAATCTCAGAAAAAACACTGATAAAACTCCTTTCGAGCTATGGAAAGGAAGACCATCAAATGTGAAGCACTTCATATTTTTTGGAAGCAAATGCTACATCAAAAGAGGAGATGGAAGAATGAGAAATTTCGACTCTCGTGTGGAAAAAGGAGTAATTTTTTGTTACTCAAGTACAAGGAAAGCATACAAGTGTTACAATCTAAGATTGAACAAAGTTCTAGAAAGCATCAACGTAACAATTGGTGAAACAGGCAAACCAGAATCAAAGGAAGAAGAAAACAAATCAATGGAACAACTTTTCGAAGAAGAAGCAAAAGATGAACTAGAACAGGATGATGAAGAGAATCCGACAGAAACAGAAGAGCACGTTCAACAAGTATCTCCAAAGACACCTAGCAAACGAGTACAAAAGAATCATCCTTCAGATCAGATTATTGGAAACAAAGATGCAAGAGTTGAGGCTAGAAGAAAAATCCATTCACCAGAACAAACACACCTAGCACTCTTATCTACAATTGAACCAAACTATTTTCAAGAAGCCAGCAAGGATGAATTTTGGAATAAGGCCATGGATGAAGAAGTGGATCAAATAGAGAAAAATGACACTTGGGAATTGGTTCCAAGACCAAATAATAAGAATGTGATCGGCACAAAATGGGTTTTTATGAATAAATTAAATGAATATGGACAAGTTACAAGGAACAAAGATAGATTGGTATGTAAAGGATATGCACAGATTGAAGGAATCGAATTTGAAGAGACATTTTCCCCAGTTGCCAGAATGGAAGCAATCCGTTTGATTTTAGCCTATGCATGCTCCAAAAATGTTAAAGTATATTAGATGGATGTAAAATCATATTTTTTGAATGGGGAACTTGAAGAAGAAGTCTACATTGAACAACCAGAAGGATTTCATTTGTCATAGAATGCAGATTATGTGTGTAAATTAAAGAAGGCCTTGTATGGTCTAAAATAGGCTCCTAGAGCATGCTACTCTAGATTGGATAAGGATTTGCAACAGGTAGGGTTTGAATTTCATATTTGACAAATTTAGTTCCTTGATATTGTTGTTTTAAAAAAACAAACAAAGACCCTATTATCCCCCACTTTTAGGGATAACTAAGGAGATTATGTCTCAAGGCCCACAGGTCCTAGACATGGACTACCAAGAGCCAGATAGACTTGAGCATGGCCCTAGAGGGCCCATCTTTTATTCCTTTCAGTGCCTCCACTTTGTCAGCAGCAACAACATCCATCACCTCGGCTTGGTCCTATAGCGGAGATGGATCTTTTTCCATGAGGTAATGAGTCCAGGTATCATGGTGTATGTCACTCTCACCCTGAAAACCTTTGTATATGTGCATTTAGTTCCTTTTGTTTCTAACGGGTTCTTGGATATTATACTTATCCACTTGACCATGTCTGGGAGGAATGACAGGATTAATTAGTAAGCTTGTGCCCATAGGTTTTGAGTTTCCACTGGGGGGTTTTATGAAAAGTCGTTTTCCTCTCTCGTCATACTTACCACTTTTCATCTTACTTCCCGCTCATCCATACCATTACATTGGCCCAAGAATTGGGTTTGCCAAATCATTCAAGGTTTTCACCTTGACTTGTGGGAATAAGTGGCTAAAGGTCCAAAAGGTAAAAGAAGCTTGCAAAACATAAAAGCCTGAAAATAAAACCTTGAGATGCTTCCCCAGGGATTCTCAAGAAAGCAGAAAAAATCTTCTCAGCAAGAAACAAGAGGGACCCATAAAAATAATAAAACAAGACCTAGTCAGAGGATAGGGGGTCTCATCACGATCCATCCCACTAGGTCCATGGATACCTAGAGGTATTACACTACTAGCAGCTGGTTACCACGCCAAGGTAGTGGCTCTTGGTTGCATGGCCAAGATAGAAGAGGTCTCATCGTGAGCTAGCCTTCTCATTTCCGTGAAAGTGCTTGTGGGTAACATTGCAACCACTAGTCACCACACCAAGGCAGTGTCCCCTGCTTATATTCTTGAAAGAAAAAACAATAAAGAATAAATAATAAAAGGCATGAATGGGATCAGAAACATTTGCATCCAGGATAGGTGCAGCTCACCTTCTACAAAGGCACCCACATGTAAGCCTTGCATTTCCCTGTTATCACTGCACCCCTTGTCGAGACATCCCTTATCCACCTCATCCATTGACATGACTTGGATTTGATCTATTCCAAAAACATCCCATTTCGAGTGGATACTAGCCCAATAGGAGACCCTATCACTTCTTCCAAACTTGCCTTGCAGATTTGTAAAATGTCTTTGAGCACTTGACTGGGTAAAAGGGGTTTTATGAACATGTTTAATAAAATTGATGATTGGATTTGATTGACATTGCTCTTTTGGTGATTATCTCATTTTTTGCAATTTTAGCTTAGATTCATTTTTCACAACTAAGGATCAGATAAAATTGATCTCTCAATTCATCACAAAGCACTATAATAATCACATGTTGATTAAGGTTGGTTGTCATTGATGTCAACCCTTGAATAAAGCCCCGTAGCACAAGGTTTGGGTAATGGACCCACGTTTGTTTGATGTAATGATGACTCATTATTGTCTTGTCATGGTTGATAAGAAGTAAAAATGGATGAACTCCAAAGTGGTCCCCTTATTGTGAAAGCCCTCACGGGAAGACGCTTTGCAAAGTGAGAGAACCCATGCTTATTTGAGGAATAATGAGATGAAGGACAATGAATTTGTCAGTGAAACTACCCTAGATATATAGTGATTTTCATGTTGTTTTCGGTGGTATGTGGAACGTCACATAACTCCTCACGGTTAGAGAGTTATGACGGTATGAAGTTGGATAACCCCTCATAAGTCTTATAGAAGCCCCCAAGGGTCAAAGTGCTTTGCATAAGAATTTATTTTAAATGAAGAAGCCCTAAAATAAGGAAAGTGTAAGGCTACATGAAGAGATAAATAAGAGGCAAAGCTCACTCATTTTACACACACTTGTACTATTGTATATCTATTTTCTTGTGTAAAGCTTCTTGTAAATACTTGTGGATACATCTGAAGTGGCGAACGTCTGAGGTAGCATGAAGGGTTAACGGGGAAATTCTTAGAATTATAGAAAAACCCTATTTTCTGAGGTGTATGCGGGTTGTCTGTGTACAAGGTGCATACATGTTGAGTTATACGCGGGCTGGCAGTGTATTAGGGTGCGTACATGTTGGTAAATGCATGGAAACTTGAAGAGATGAAGATGCAGAGGTTCTAGATTCTGAGATCAAGCTCCCAGGAAGGTCTAAAGTGCTCAGATACATCAAATCCATTCATTGGTTCAAAAGGTATGTCTTATTTCTATGAATAGTTGGATTTTGATGTATGCATGAGGAATGGCAATGGAGATTTGAGGATTCTCCCTAGAGAGACTAGTAGCTTCTTGGGATCTTCTTTATAAGTCAAATCTACATAAATATAGTGTTGGTATATTCATCATTGATACTTCTTGTGAGGCACATCTTGTATTTCTTGGAATATGGCTAAGGGTTTTTATGGTACATGGTTGAGAGCTTGTATTTGTCTAGTAGTTGATGTATTGAGAGACTGGATATCAGAAAGGGGTTGATGACTAATATCATGTGAGGGATATTATACTTGATTGCACATACCTATATGACACATGAATAGAGAGAGATATACTTTCCTTGAGTAAAGGTTATATATGATGATGCATGCACAGGGTACAGTTACATTCTAGATACAGTGACAGGTTACACATCTATGTGAAAGAAGTTATAGAGGATTAGAAGTTTTGAAGAAAAAGGAAACCCTAGTTTTCAAAAGGCATACAAAGGATGCATAACAGTTTGGTATCGTACATACGTGGGCTGCATAACATATAGGTCATGCACATACGCACGTTGCAGCACTAAAGGTCGCATATATGTTGTATTTTTGTAGATACATGTTCAGTTCAGATACAGTTTGATTACAGGGAAATTGTACAGATTGGATACAGGTCAGTGGTACAGGTTGACACAGTTGTACATTAGTATATCTCACAGTGACAGGTTGACAGTGGTTCCATCATTCTACGTATACTTCAGGGCGGTTGGACAGGGAAAGGACAGGTGGTTGTAGACACCTTCCGGTTGTAGCCAAAGAACACAGGGGGTTGTAGCCTCCTTCTAGTTGTAGCCAGAGAATTGGGGAGTTGGAGCTTCCCTCAGGTTGTAGCCTGAGAAACTAGGGGGTTGGAGCCTCCTTCCAGTTGCAGTTGGAAAAAAAAGGAAGTTGGTGCTTCCAATGAATGTAAGCCTTCAAGACATATAAGAAAAATCATTCCATGGTTTTTTCCCGATTTGGGTTTCCGCGTAAAACACCGGTGTACTGTGTATGTGTGTGATTTTTCATTTCCTATTACTCATTATTGGATAATAATTCTACATTGATATAACACTTAGATTATTTGGAGAAAAAGGATTATAATTACGNCCTCTCTGTAATCCAACAATTGGAATCAGAGCAGGTTCCTTCAGAAATCAGTTTAACCATTGAAAGGTAGATCATGGAAAGTAACAACTTGTATAAAAATGGAATACCACAGTTTGATGGACAGAAGCATGTTTTTTGGGGCATAAGGATGAATACATATATACAAGCACATGGATTTCAAGTTTGGAAATGAATTGTATATGGATACACAACACTAGGAGTTCCACCAACAAATGACAAAGCAATGAAACTCGGTGATAATTATTCCAAAGCTACAAATGCACTTTTGAATGGTCTCAGTGATATGGTATTCACCAAAGTTGCACATTGTAAATCCGCTAAAGAGATTTGGGACAAGCTTCAAAATATCTATGAAGGAGATACAGAAGTCAAAGAAACAAAGCTTAAAACTTACAGAGGTCAATTCTAACAACTAAAAATGAAGGAAGATGAGAATATTGCAGCCTACTTCTTACGATTCGATGAAACAGTGAATGCAATCATAGGATTGGGAGAAGAAAAAGAAGAATCTGTAATTGTTCAAAAGGTACTAAGATCTCTTCCTATGAGATTCAACCCTAATATATCAGCACTAGAGAAAAGATAGGATCTAAACTCAATAAGCATGGACAAACTGCATGGAATCTTCATAGCATATGAAATGAGAATTGAACAGGAAAATCTAGATGTAAAAGAAGAAGCCTTCAAAGCATCCAAAATATCAAAGAAAAATAAGAAGGAACAAGAAGAATATAGCAGCAACAACAACGTCTCAGAAGATGATGAAGAAGTGGCCAACTTCATCAAAAGACTGAACAAGGGAACCAACAGTAGGTATAGAGGTAAGCTTCCTTTAATTTGTTTTAATTGTGATGGTATTGGTAATTTTTCTAACAAATGTCCTCATAAGAAAAAGAGAAATGATGAAGGTTACTCAAAAGGAAAACACACATATAAAGGCAAAAGAAATACAAAGAAAGATTTCAAGAAAAGCTTATGCATCAAAGAAGACGTCTCATCATCCGATGAAGATGAAATCAGTGAGAGTGAGACATGAAGAGTTCTATTCATGGAAGTAAAAGATTCTGACAAAGAAGAATCTGAAGAAGAATATGAAGAGGCCGAAGAAGGATACCCAAGGTCCAGGGCAAGGATTGCATTTTTGTGGTTCTGGATAGATTAACCAAATTTGCTCATCTCTTCGTTATTTCCACAGATTTCAGTGCTTCACAGGTTGCATATTTATTCTTTAGAGAGATATTCAAGTTGCATGGTTTACCCAAGACCATTGTGAGTGACAGGGACAAAATTTTCATGAGAACCTTTTGGCAGGAGCTATTCAGGTTGGTAGGTATGGCCTTGACCCCTAGTACTAGCTATCGTCCTCAAATTGATGGCCAAACTGAGATAGTCAACAAATGGGTTGAAGGCTACATTCAAAATTATGTTTCTGGACAACAGAAGGCATGGATTAAGTGGCTTCATTTGGGAGAGTATCGTTACAACACCACCTATCACATGTCTATTGGTATGTCACCTTTTAGGGCCTTATACAGCTATGATCCCCTCACTTTTGTGGAGATTGTCTTCGGTGACAGTAAAGATTCTATGGTACATGATTGGATTTAGCAGAGTCAAGATATACTTGGAGAGCTTAAAGACCACTTGGAAAGGGCACAGAATCAACAAAAGGTACAAGCAGATAAGCACAAAGTGGAGTGCACATTTGAGTTTGGTGACTTGGTATATTTGAGGCTCCAACCATACAGACATGCATCTATTAAGAGGAGTGGCGCAAAAAATCTCCAACCATGCTTCTTTGGACCATACACAGTAAACAGGAAGGTAAGGGTCGTGGCATATGAGCTTGATCTACCCCAGGGAAAAAAAATACACAATGTCTTTCATGTATCATGCCTAAAAAGAGTCATAGGGAAACACATCATGCCCATTAAGGAAATACCCCCTTTGGATGAGGAGGGGCAATTGATATTGATTCTAGAGGAAATACTAGAATTAAGAGAAAAAAGGATAAGGAAGAGGAGCATCAGGGAATACTTGATCAAACAGAAGGACTTGCCTATAGAATATGCTACTTGGGAAAGTGAACGGGTTCTTCAGGAGACATGATCAGAATTTCTTGTGGGCAAGCAATTTCCAGTAGGTGAGGTTGTAATGTCCCCCACCTCTTGATGAAGAGGGTGTGAGAGACTTAGTAGTCTATTTTTCCCCACTAGACTATAGTCTCATGAATCATGTGGACCAAGAAACCCAAACCGCATACCTAAGCATAATGTTATAATTTTAAGTTGACTTTGAGAGAAAAGAGTAAAATGAAGTAAGGAAAAGACCACATGTGAAGAAGCAAGAAGTTAACCCCAGGAAGTGGTTAACTAACTTAATAGAGAATTAGATCAGGGTATAAAAGAAAAGGTGGGAGCATCTCTCACTCATTCTGGATTATTATTACTTTTCCATCTTGGGATATTGAGCACAAAGATGTTTTGAGGGTTTTGGGATAACAAACCCTAGAGATCATCTCGATGGTGAAAGATCCCACCCAACCTGATCCAAGATTGGTCATGGAGGTGCAATAATCCTCCCTCACCATTCTACAGCAGGTAAATATCACACTCATCAACACGGGAAGAGGAAATGCGCAACTTCAAGGGGTTTCCAGTAGGAGGGCACACCATCTAAGGAAGAATCATTCAATCTAAGAAGAGGAGAAGGATTTTGGGCCTAAGGACTTATGGGTTTTCTTTGTATGGCCTAGGGTTCCCTTTCTAGCCCATTTTGGAGAATTTTTCTCTGTCATATGATTTATTAGATCTTGGCATGAGTTGGTGAGAAGGAGGGCGCACTATAGAAAGAGGATTCAACCATCTGAGGGGTCAGATCTTCATCATTTAGCTTGATACTTTGCCAGGGGGCTTGTATTGCCCTGATCTACTGTTCTAGTCTTTTTGGTGGTATTTGGAGGTCTCTAGGAGGGAGAAAAAAATATTGAGTAGCTACAGCCAACCAGGAGGGCGCAACTCAGCTAGGAGGATTGGATCTAGCACTTGAAGGGAAAGAAACTAATATTGTCCCTTTCTCCAGTTTATTGTGGTGCCTTTGGAGGCTATTATCTTCAGTTTTGTACATTGTTGTAGAAGCTATTATTCCATCTTGGTTATTCTTATGGTATTTTGCCAAATCTGCAAATCTATTGTATCAGGATCCCTCTATTATCTAAACAAAGGTCATATCTGAAGTTGTTGGTTCTATATTGGTGTTCTTTGCTTGTATCTTGTCATTTTCTTATGTTATAAGTTCAGATCTATATCTCCATGCTATGATCTTCTAAGTAAAAACCCTAAATGTGCAAATTCGTGAAGTAAACCTGCAAAACACATAGAAACAAAAAATAAACAGTTAAACAACACTTGGTTCTGAGCAAAAAAGTGGCTTGGGAACATTACAATCCATTGAGCCCAATTGAATTCCATGCATACTAGGTTGATTTCTATGGAAAGATGTCGAGTTAATAGTTTTCAACCTAGACAAAATAATGAACAATGGTAAAAGCAAGGTCCTTCCCAAGATCAGAGACCACCAAATCAGTTGGAAGAAACAAATATGGTTCAACAAGAGGCTCATCTTTTTTATAGGGATTGTAAAGAATTTCACAAAGAATCCACTTGCCTTGTATTTTTTCAGATCAATGAGCAAGGGTTTCTTGGAACGATTAACTTTGTTGGATATTCAGGACGCCTGGATTTTATAAATAATGTGAACAAAACCTACATTGTCACAAAAGATCAATGGAAACAAAATAAGGAACTAAGTAAGAAGAAAGAGGATCTAAAGATTGATAATGTGACTAGGTTGTATGGTGAGAAGCCTACTCTGGAACAAATATTAGAGATGGAAAGATATAAAGGACTAACCTACAAGAGGAAAGGGAATGATAATTAAATTAAATCAAAATAAAACATTCCCAAAGTATTTACTCCCACTGAAGATCTAAGTCTTGAATTGGGAAATTGGATATCAAACGCTAAGGTTTTGGTTCCAGTAGCAGATCTCATTAAGATACCTTCACAAAAGGATAAATTGTTAAAATCTATCGAAGGTCGTAATGAGAGGATTCTTGGGAAGTACAAGTCTAAAGAGCATCATGAGGATGTCCCTTTTATTTTTCATAGTATGGATTCGACAAAGGAATATCACCCACCTTTATTTGTATCTTTAACGATTAATGATCTTATTTTACATAATTGCATGTATGATTGAGGGGCTTCATCAAATATCATCATTGAGAATGTCATGAAGCTTTTGAATCTCAAAATTACAAGACCATATCATAATGTATGTGACATGGATTCATAGAGATTGATGTACATGGAATAATTGTTGGTCTTCAAGTTAAATTGGCATCTTATCATAGTATCACATTTCCCATGGACATACTTGTTATTGATGTGTCTGATTCATGAGGAATGCTCTTATCTAGGAAGTGGGATGCTTCTTTGGGTGGTACTATTCAGATGGATTTATCCTATGCTACTATTCCTTCTTCAGAGAATTCATTTGTCAAGTTGCATCGGGAGAAGAAAAGTAAATTTCATGTTGAAGATCCTAAAGATCCCATGAATGAATTTTTTTATCATGTGCATGACATGGGAAGTTATGAAATAACATATGATTTTCTGGCACCTGTCAGAGAGAAATTTAAGGAAGAACTCCCAAATTTTTATATTGTCTAGGAAACCATGGATGTTTTGATGGTATATTTCTTGAAGAATCTCCAAGTAAAAAGGGTCTTGATGTAACACTTTTAGAACTAGCAATTGGGTTTGATTTATCGATTAGATCAACATTTTCAGCATCACTTTATCAGATATCAAATGAGTCAGTTAGATGTCAGGATGAGTTAGACATAATTTTTGGGCCATCCATTCCAGATGTCCTAGATCCTGGAGAAATCTATGTTGGTAAAGAGGACAACTTCTACAGATATGAAAAGTATAAAAATGAAAAAATAGAAAAAACTGGTGATCACATAGAGATGAATACTAAAACAAATCAAGATCCCAGAATGATAAAAATCAGAAAAAGTGCTCCAAAGAAGAAGAAAAAATGGAATAAATCTTGTGAATGATTCTAAGGATGATGTTATTCATGATGAATTTAATAGTAAATATGTCATCTCTATTAAAAAATATGCCAAGACTTTCAAGGAAAAGTCAAAAAGGATAGATTGTAAGATTTTCCCAAAGGAACAAAGAAAAGTCTTCAACAACTCTTTTCATCCAGTTGGACGACAAAAGGTTAAATATACCAGTGAAAGGGCTCCACCTTGAATTGGTTTTCAATGCAGACATTTGATGCTCATGGGGGCATCCTTTGTAACATATCTCTCTAACCCTTCTCCTTTGTATTTTATCTTCATGTCTTTAATTTGTCCTTATATATTATTTCACATTAATTTTTTGCACTTTACTTGTATACATGTATATTATTTATGCAACTTCATTTTCATATTTGGTTTCTATATATTATATGTTGATTAAGGTTGGTTGTCATTGATGTCAACCCTTGAAGAAAGCCCCGTAGCACAAAGGTTTGGGTAATGGACCCAATATTGTTTGATGTAAATATGACTCATTATCGTTTTGTCATGGTTGATAAGAAGTAAATATGGATGAACTCCAAAGTGGTCCCCTTATGGTGAAAGCCCTCACGGGAAGACGCTTTGTGGAGTAAGAGAACCCATGCTTAATTGTGGACTAATGAGATGAAGAAAAGTGAATTTTTTAGGGTAAATATCCTAGATGGATAGTGCTTTTCATGTCATTTATGGTGGTATGTGGAACATCACATAATTCCTCACGGTTAGAGAGTTATGGCCATGAGAAGTTGGAGACCCCAGGTTTAGGTAATGGGCCCAAGTTTGTTTGATGGGTAACAGTATGATTTATGATATATTTTCAGATAATACTATTCTATATGGATAGTACATATCATGCCATTTCTGGTGGTATATAGAATGTCACATAACTCCTCACGGTTTGAGAGTTATGGCCTTACAAAGTTGGAGGACCCTCATATGTCATCTAGAAGCCCCAAAAGGTCAAAGTAGTCCAAGTGGTTTAAGAGATTTTAAAAGGTAAATAACTAGCACAGCCGCAAATTGGTTGGTGAACGCCGAAAGGCGATGCCAAAGCTTCCTCCCAGACAGGTGAAACGCACATAGAGCTGAGAAAATCTAAAAGTTAATTTCAAATGCGGTAATTCCAAAGGTTACAAGTTAAAC